>PVIR01003757.1:75457-85512 GCA_004026965.1 Petromus typicus | reverse complement strand
AACAATACTGGGTGTGGAGACCCACACCCAGCAGCAACCAGTACCACATACCACAGTGCCGGGCGTGGTGGTTCACGCCTGTAATCCCAGCACTCGGGAGGCAGAGGCAGGAGGATTGTGATGTGAGTTTGAGGCTGAGCTCAGGGCCAGCCTAAACCACAAAAGCAAGACCCTGTCTCAAAAAACCTAAAAAAAAAAAGAAAGAAAGAAATTTATATTCATTAATTTACTTTTTTTTTTTGTACCAGGGCTTAAACTCAGGAACTTGAGCTTTCAAGGCAGGTGCAGTGCCTCCATGAGCTAAATGCCTGGCTCTTACTTGTCATTTTACTGACTGTAAAAATAACTTTCTCATGGGTTATATTGAAATACTAAGAGCCCCAAGGTAATGAAATGTAACTCATGAATTTGGGCATTTTTTTCAGACTCTATGCCATGCAAGCTGCATACGTCCATAGTCACCCCGCAATGAGCACTCTATTGTCTGCAGCAGTCCTTCACTCTGACTTCTGTAGCTTTGCTTGTGCAAGATCTTTTTCAAGTTAGGCATGAGGACACATGCTTGTAATGCTAAGACGCTGATGCAGGAAGGTCATGAGTTCTAGGCCTAGTAGGGCTATAGAGTGAGATACTGTCTCTTAAAACAAACACCAAAAATTCCTGACAGAAAAGACAAGTAAACTGAAAGACAAATATATCTGTAGCACTGCTTACCTGATTACTGTATTTGAATCTTACCTGAAACCAGCTATCTGCCACTAAGAGAACTAAAATTTTCATACTGAATAGTTCAAATCTTTCAGAAATATGTAAATTTTTTTTAAAAATGAAAGAGGAAAGCCACTGAGTGTTGGGGTACATTCCTTAACCAGGAACCCAGCTAGAATCCACCTCCTGAGGTGGTAAGAGGATTGCTCGAGCCCACCAGCTTGTGACCAGCCTACAGCGCCAGTAAGACTAAGACTGTCCAAAAGGCCTAGTCCCTCCTGAGTCAGACTGCTTGCTTTCTTTTGGTAGTAAAGACTCAATGTTGAGAACTAGGCTGAGCTTAGTGGGAGAGCACATGCCTAGCAAATGCAGGCCCTGGATCTGAAACTCAGCACAAACATACAAAGAACCTCAGGCTACAGACTTGGCTGTATTAAAAGAATCCTTGATTTCTTAAAACTTCACAATGCTGTAGGAGTCACTAATGTAACTTTGTAATTGCTCCACAGTTTGACTCACATGACCAGTTGCACTGAAGCACCTAGGACCTGCCAGGCTCTACTACACCGTGCATCAGAACACCAACCTGAAAAAGGCACCATATCTTTGCCTTCAAGAAGCTCAGAGTCATATGAAACAAACACTTAGATAACGGGTTTTCTTTTATTAATTGTGCATCACAAAATATGAGTTAACTTTCATTGCTAATAGGATTCTGTGATCACTCTTGAGACATTACATTTCTTAATCAAGTTTTTTATAAAAAATAAACTTCCAAAACAGACTAAATGCTGTCCTCAAACTTTTTCTTGAATAGAAAGCCATATTTTCCAACTGTCAGTAATTTAATTAACAAACCTAGTTCCTTAAAATCTATGGGGCACAATACTGCTGATTAAATTAGATTCTGAGTAAAAAGACCATAAAAATCATTTAGTCCACAGTCTAACCTAGAAGTCTTCTCTATGGAATGATATTTTCCAAGCATTCCCACCTGAAACTGTAGAAAACAACAGCTACAACTGTGGTTAAGAAACTCAGTCTTGCCTTCACAGCAGTAAAATTTTTTTTTCCTGTTTATTGCCTCATATTAATAGAACTATGCCTTTTATCTATTAAAAGTATTATCTAAAAATTCTGCATAAAGTAAACATGGATTGAATGAAGTCTCAACATTAGAGAATTTATTTTCTAGAACTCAGTGACTAAAGAGAGTATATAGTACACACAGATACAATAAATTATAACAACATACCATCAGTGGATAAAGTATTAAAGAAACAGTGCTGTAACATCTGACATTCACCCAATTACTAAAACAGTAACAAATCAGAGCTTTTATAATCTCTGTGACATGAAACAGATTAGTATAAAATCTACACAAACCCAATAATGTTCACCTAATTATACACTGATATTTTCTGGATTCACTTTAAATAGCTGAGATTATCTTGATCAAATAAACCTTCAAATCAAGGTTTTTTAAAAAACACCCATTGGTTTGGGAGGTTATACATTTAATCATTAACAGATTTAATACAAAATTAAGCCAACTTTCCAAAATTTATAAACTTCAAAAAGTGGATTTAACTTACAACGATAATACAGAATGGAATGATTATTCCACCTAATAACGCATAAGGTATGGTGTCTTCTTTGTAAGGGTAGCTGATGGACTGATCTTTACAGAATATTCCTCGTTGGAAGGGAGTATGCCTTGAAGTAAGAATTGCAAAAGGCAATCCAGCTAGCAAAAGGGAATAAATAAAATATCATTAAAATTATCAAAACTGGTGAACGGCAATAATTAACCCAGAGACTGTTCAAAGATGAGAGCACATGTAAAAGGAGATGTAGCAATGCATGCAACAGAAGTTAGGAGGGTTACAGTATAGGGTAAAGTGTTTTTTTCTAAAGGAAACAACGCTTCCAAGTCCTCCCTTAACCAAATTAACAAAAACTATCTCAGTCCCTTGTTTCTGCCAAGTAGACCAAGTGGATCTGGGGGAGTCTCTTTCAGAGCCCAGCTGTCACTTACCACCAGGTTTTCAACACTATTTCACAACCAATTTGTCATGCACTCTGCTTCCAAAAGGCAAATAATCATTTTAATTATCCCCCACTGCATCCCCATATCTGTACCACATTTGGACAGTTAACAACCATAGCTAAGCTTAGCAGAGTATCTAACATAGCTTTATACTTTCAGAGCAGGTTAAGAGCTGTTATAGGAGTCTGAACTCAAATCAAGTTTCTCAAGATGGACATCAGGTGCCCAGATATAACACCTAACTGTGCTGTGTTTCTACCATCAGATCTCACACTCAGCTCCTAATGCCTAACTTTTGCCTTAATCTGTTTTAAGAATTCAGTTTTCCTTTACTTTACTGAAAGTGGCCATTGATTAATACTATAGCGACTGACTAGCACTGATTTTTTAAAAATGCAATTTAACAGAAACCTTCAACATGTGCTCTGAAAGGCTGTTCCCGTAAGTGTTATACACTCTCTGCACTGTGCCAAAATAAGCTAACATACTCACTGTGGGTTCAAGTACTATCCACCTCTCCAAGAAGCACCAAGATGACCATTTATAGTTTTCACTACCTCCTAAGGCCCTAAAAGCTGAATGGCAGCTGAATGGCAACCCAGCCTCAGCCACTCTGCCAGAGTGTGTATATCACAAGTACCAAGTATGTCCAATTTACAAGGGTTACAAAGAAAAGCACATGAAATCATTATTTCTTTTATTGCTAGCTCTTTTATTTACATTTCCCTTTCTCAGTTATATACTGAATACATGAATCAGTCTCTTTGTTGGCCAATTTGCTAACAGCTGTCAGCCCTTTCAGTGCTCCCAAAGCCATAATTCTACTAAATCCTCCCCACACACAACGAGAGCTGACACTGACCTTTATTACTATGTAACTGCCATATCTGAATTTGAACTGTCCTCTGTTCACCAGATTGCTTGCACTCAAGAGAAATGGAGTGAAATATCCAAGTCTTTAATACACATAACTATGACTACAGCACAACTTCAAAAGATTTGCACAAACTTTTAGCTACTATGAGCACACAGGTAAATACATACATAGAATTATGATTTTAGTTGCTGCTCTAGGCAGGAACTAAACATGTAGCTTTCAGCTAACAAGCACACTAAATTATACTATCCAAATAAAAAAATTTATATCAACAAGGAACAACTCATTACTTGAATAATTCATTTTTATTTGTAAGAACTTTACACAAAATAATGGGAATCTTCACTGTTTTATACTGTAAAACATTTCTGAATTTGCTGCACTTTTCAGGAAGCATTTCTTCCTTTTGGAATAACATTTAACATAGAAATTAAATTCACAAATAATATGATTAGTGCCCAAAACTCATTAGGCTTTGCCTTTATTCTAAAGAAAATGCATATTAATGGCTTAAATATACTTAAAATATTAACATATATGCTCATTAATAAGAATTTTTTCTTTGACTATAAATGATTTATTAGAAATTATTCATAAATTTAGAGGAGAGAAAAACTCATGGATATTTTTTCAGGATAAAAGAGCAACAAAATAAAATCACATAAAACAGGAATATTTAAGTGAACAAATACTGAGTGGTTCCACTGTGTAGAGGATTCTGTAAGGTTCCCCATGAGGAAAAGAAAGCTGAATAGAGCCCAGTATATAATTATAACAAAGAATAAACAGAGGTAAAGAGAACTTTTAGAGGGTTCAAGAAGGAAGAAAAATTGCTAAGGTTCTATCTAAGTGGTGATAGATAGCAGTTAAAAGGGTCTAAATCTCAAGTGAAGGGGTCTAGGTAAATGATACAGATTTGGAGATACAAACACCTCTAAAGCCCAAGATGAAAGACACTGTGCACTGGATTTTCAGATTTCAAGATTTGCCAGTCTTGAAAGAGGTTTTTATATGGAAGGAAAGGTAGAGTCCAGACTGTAGAGCCTCTGGTAAGAAATATGAACATAAGCATGAGTCCAAAAACATACACCAGTCTCTTGAGAGCTTCTGTGGCATAACAAGAGGCCTCAGCAATATTTCTAACTTGGTCATTATATAGCTCAGTGATAGAAAATTGCCTAGATGCATGAGGCCCTGGGTCTGATTTCCAGTATCTTAAATAAATGACCAAACAAACAAAATGTGTCATTCCTCATACAGACTGTAGGAGATATACTGAGTCTATGATTTATGATGTGGCCCTGTGGGGAGTTGTAGAACGCCAGAAGGCGGGGCCTAGTGAAAGGTAGCAGGTTGCATCTTCAGGGGTATATCCTGTGGTGAGCAGCTTTGCCACTCTACACAACCTCTACCACGATGTGCTGCCTCACACAGACAGAAAACAATGCAGCCAAGTTACCACAGAAAACTGAAACTATGAGCCAAATCAACCTCTCCTCCTTTTGAGTTTTCTCAGGTATCCTGTCACAGTCACGGAAAGCTAATACAATTACCCAAGGTTATTTCATTCCCACTAGTTAGCTAAACCTGAAAACAGAACATCCAAAGGAAAACAAAGAGGTCACTCTGCCACAAGTAGTTCACTGACTCACTTCTGGCTCACAATGAGTTAGGCCTACAATCTCAGCATTGTGGGAGCTGAGGCAGGACGAGTATAAATTTAAGCCCAGCCTGAACAAATCTTGTCTCAAAAATAAATAAAGACTTGGCCTTTAGCTCAGTGCAAAGACCCTAGATTCAATGCCTAGTACCAGGGGAAGAAAAATGGAGAGCTTCAAATTGATGAGCTAGTTCAGATTCCGGTTCTGGGAACATTAAGAATTAGAACAAAGACTGAAACCACTGAAGCTGGCAAATAGCAGTGGGTCCATACAAGGAGGCCGAGGGCACAGCAGGTCTACAGAGGGAGAAGTGGCTAGCCTGGACCCCTGAAAGGAGAAGGTGGCTTTGGTTTCCCACTGTCAAATGGCCTTACTGCTCTTGCTAGCTGGGACTACTACAGTTACCTTGCATCCTTCTCAATAAAACATCATTAAGCTATTGTTTTCTACTATGTACTTTGTAGCTAAGAAAGACACAACTATAAAAAAGCTAACCATCTCCACATTGCGAGCTTATATGTTGTTTTTTAATTTTTTCATTACCCTATATAATGCTGCAGTGAACATTTCCAAATAAAAATCTTTGTTTACATTTCTAAGTATTTCCTTAGAATATATTTTGATATGGAACTGGAAGATATAAACCGTTATGGTTTAGGTCTAAAATGCCTCATATGTTCAGAGGCAGAGCTTTCAGAAATTGATTGGATCATGAGGGCTCAAGCCGCAGCAGCAGTGTAGTCCATTGATGTGACGGAGTGTGATGCATCGTGGTTGGAGGCTTAACCATGGGGACTACAGTGTGTCCAGTACCCAGCTCGCTCCTCTCTCTCTACTTCCCGGAGGCCATGCGGTGAGCCTGTTCTACCTCAACCCATCATCATGATGTTTCTGCCCTGTCAAAGGCATAAAAGCAATGAAGCTGTCAACCGTGCAGTGAAACCTCTGAGGCCATGAGCCAAAAGAAATCCTCCTCTCAGCACTTTCTCTCGGGTGTTTGGTCAGTGACAGAAAGCTAACCCATAAACATCACAATCTGACAAATGACTCCAGATAGGTTATTCTAGAGCACTGAGGCAAAAATGTACAAAACTGTGAGAAAATGCAAAAATGTAAGTGGATATCTGATGTTATCAATGATATCATTACACATTTCAAAGCAAAAGAAAAGGGCTAGCATTTGTTCTTCCGGATAGAACGTTCTTTTTACTTTTATTTAAAAGAATGCATTTCTAAAACATCTGTAATGCCTTTCTAAAGCCCTCTTCATGATTTCTCATGACTGCATTTGTCAATGTTTCTTTTAATATTAGATGGCAAACTCATTTTTATTTCCCCCTCCTTTTAAGCAACTTCAATGTGCAATATGCATACAGTACCATAAAATTTATCTATTCTAAAAATACAACTCAAAGACTAATTTTTATGAATTTATAAAGCTATATAGCAATTATTACAGTACAGTTTTAGAAAACTTCTGTTACCCTAAAAATTCCCTGATGGTCATGTCAGGACACCATGATGTAATGTCTGGTCTGCCTGATAATGGAAGGGCTAAAGGAATAGAGACGAGCAGCTCTTGAGCTCTTCAGCTCTGGCTCGCCTGCTCCTGCTGCTTTCATGGAAAAAATACATGAATCAATGTACGAATTAATTAATGAATTAATTAAGTTTGATTCCCTTGAGCCCACTGGCATTCAGTCCTTCCAGGCTTTCTGTTTCTATACAGATTTGCCTTGTCTGGACATTTCACATGAGTGGAATCATACAGGATTTGTAGTTTTCTATATGGTTTACAATGCTTAGTACTATAGTGTTGAATTTAATCCATTTTGTAGCATTCATTTGTTCCTTTTTGTTGCCATCATATTCCTTTTGTGCACATGTACCACATTTCATCTGTCTATTCACCAGTTAACAGACATTAGGGATGTTCCCAGCTTGGGGCTACTATGACTCATACTACTTTGAACATTCACATACAAGTCTTTGTTTGAATATATTTTCATTTCTAATGGGTAGATACCTACAAGTGGAATAACTAATTCATAGGGTAATTTTGTATTTAATTTTGTAAGAAATTACCAAACTTTCTTCCAAGAAGGCTGTACCATTTAACATTCCCACATCCTTTTTAACATGCCCACACAGCCCGTTAACAGCCCGTTTAGAATTCAGAAGCTCTGCATGATAAACTCATACTGCCCCACAAATAAGCAGTTTTCTACTTCTTTTAGTGAATATGTATAAAGGCTCAAGAGAGCATGTGATATGGTAACTCATCGCTTTCACAAACTTGTGTTCAGAGCTGGGGATGTAGCTCAGCAGTGCAGCACATGTCTGGCAAATATGAAGCCCTCAGTTTAATACCTAGTACCCCCCAAAAAAACTCCCAAAACGAAAACCTCTTATTCCAAAAGAATACTTCCATATCCTATATCAGAGACAAGAAAGCCCAACTTAAGAACATGGTTAAACCACAGTGTCTAATTTATTCTTGTACAATATGCTTCTCGGAACCATAATAGGAATATTAATGAACTATTTTAATTAGGAATATTGCTGGTAGGGTGTCCAGCAAAACTGAGAAAATATAGCTAATAATTCTTTTATATATGTATGGAACTCTGCTAGTATTACTGAAAATGACACACAGGCCCCTTCAAAATAATGTTTTAAGGTTCTTCTATACTGGAGTGGCAGGCCTATGGCACACATGCTCTGGCTGGCTGTTGGCATGGAAAGCTCTAAAAGGCTCACCATCACTCTTCTATACTGTTCCCTCTTATTATCTTATAAAATATGTCAGATGCCCAGAACAGATAACATGTAACTCCAGAGCTCACAGCAGTGAATCATTAAGGCTTATTAGTAGGTATTAATCCTTAAATATTAGATTATTCTTAAGTATTAAGGAGAGAATCACGTCTCAGGGCTAAGAGCTACAAATAAGAGTCAAAAGTCCTGAGATTTGTTGCAAAGTAAGAAAATACCTCAGGAGTCTGAAAGATGAAAAGATCTCTCAGCAGACCAGAAGACCCACGTAACAGAGAAGATGATGTCCATTTGTGAAGCAGTTCAGCAATCACATGCTTGTCTTAATGCATGAATGAGAAAGGAAGGATGTAGATTGAAGTAAGAATGCTTGGTATAGACCAGATGTAGAATAATGAGGCAACTGTTATTTCTGTCACCTGACTGTACCCCTGGGCTAACAGACATGATGTGTGTATATATTTAGTCTACCTTGTCTGTTAGATCATTTGAAAATCTATCTTTGTTTATTTACCAATGAGGAAAATTCCAAATAAAGTCAATTTCTAAAATACAAGTTGGGGCTGGAGGTACAGCTCAATGATACAGCAGATGCTATACACAAGGTCCTCATTACAAGCCCCAGCACCAGCAAACAGGCAGACTTGATGGTAGAGTGCTAGCCTAGCACCTGTGAGGCTCTGAGTTCAATCTATAGCAACACAAAAAAGATTTCAAAAAAGAAAAGAGAAATACAAGCTATTTAAAAATTAGCAAGTAGCTAAAATAAACTCATGCTGCATGAGATAGTAAAGAAGCTGAGTACAATGGCACATGCTTTTAGGCCCAGCACTGCAGAGGGTGGAGCAGGACAATCTAAGTTTGAGGTCAGCCTGGGCTACCTAATGCACCTGCAGCCAGTCTGGACCACAGAGAGACCCTATCTCAAAGAATCTTTTAAAAAAAGAATAAAAAGAATGTGCAGGTGTCTTATTTCTGCTCCTCTGCTTGTATTTAAGAGAATGAAGTTGTGGTGACTGCTTCAAAACCTGTCTCCATTCCAGATGGTGCACGAACTGACATGCAACAAAGTACACTGGGGCAGATGGGTATAGTACAGAAAATACGCATCAGAAAGCAGAATAAATCAGAAACAAGAGTAACTATAAACTACATCAAAAAACAAGAATCCAGTCAGGCCTCATGGCACAGCCCTGTAACACCAGCACTTTGGGAGGCTGAGACAGGGGGATACAAGTTTAAGCCCAACCTGAGCAACTTAATGAGACCATGTCTCAAAATTTAAAATGAGCTGGGACATCTCTCAGTGCAAAAGGCCCTGGGTTCAATCCCCTGAACTAAGGAGGAGAAAAGAATTAAGAGAAGTGAAGGAAGATCAAGAGATAACTAACGTTTACCAGACTGCATCCCTTTATCACTTAAGCATGGACATTTCCTATAAACAATTTAGAGCAGTTCCTTATATGTAACATTCTCTGATATGGAGTGCTTACCTGGAATGTACTTCATTAATACTACTTTTGCTAGAGGTTAGGTTTGTTGTTGTTGTTGGGTTTTTTTCGGTTTTTTTGGTTTTTTTTTTTGAGACAGGGTCTCTTTTGTAGTTCAGGCTGGCCCTGAGCTCAGCCTCAAACTCACATCACAGCAATCCTCCTGCCTCTGCCTCCCGAATGCTGGGATTACAGGCATGAGCCACCACGCCCTGCACTGTGGTATGTGGTACTGATTGCTGCTGGGCGTGAGTCTCCACTCCCAGTATTTCTTTTTCTTTTTTTTAGGTTTTTGGAGACAGGGTCTCGCTTTGTGGTTCAGGCTGGCCCTGAGCTCAGCCTCAAACTCACATCACAGCAATCCTCCTGCCTCTGCCTCCCGAGTGCTGGGATTACAGGCGTGAGCCACCACGCCCGGCACTGTGGTATGTGGTACTGGTTGCTGCTGGGCGTGAGTCTCCACGCCCAGTATGGTATGTGGTTACCGGGGAATC
>PVIR01003757.1:32554-75357 GCA_004026965.1 Petromus typicus | reverse complement strand
TCCACTCCCAGTATTGTATGTGGTTGCTGGGGATCGAACCCGGGTCCTTGCGCTTGCAAGACAGGCACCAGAACCCCTAAGCCAACTCCCCAGCCCCACTAGAGGTTAAGTTTTAAAAAAACTAAAAAATTATTTTCAGGGCAAATTGTACTTTAGCTGACACTAAAGCATTTTCCTATTTGTAAACTCTGAAGCAGTTTAATATTAAGTGCATTTAAGCTCAGTTCAGTATATGGACCAAAAAGCTAGGGAACACCATCTACTTCAGAAATCTGACAGATTAAAGAACTTAAAATAATATTGTTTCAATCAGCATTAAAGGATATTTCATTATAAAAGCATATAAGTCAACTGAAGAAAAGTGAACTTTTATTGTCTTTGAGTAATCTTCTTTGATAATGAAGTAATCATTCAATTCAGTTCAATAATTAACTGAGTTCTTGTTCTGTACAAGGCATTATTTAGCAGCGGGGGCAGGCCTCGTACAAACTTAATAATGGTCAAATTCAGGATTTAATTTGCAAATAAAGTCAACAGGACCTCTGAATAAATTGACTGCATATAAATATAAGGAAGAGCAAGTCGAGCCTGGTGGTGCACACCTATGACCCCAACAGTTGGGAGGCTGTGGCAGGAGGATCAAGGTGAATTCAAGGCTAGCCTGAGCTACAAAGTGAGCTCAAGGAAAGCCTGCGCTACAAAGAGAAACTATCTCAAAACAAAGAAGGAGCAGTCAGTAATGACCTAAAGAGGTTTTCCACCTGAGCAACCAGAAGTTTATTTTATAATACTGGGAACTGAACTCAAGGCCTCCTACATGCTGAGCTACATCCCTACCCCATTTTAAAATTTGAGGCAGGGTCTAACGAAGTTACTCAAACTTGCAACCCTCCTGCCTCAGTCTCCTGAGTAGCTGATATTATAGGTATATGCCACTGCACCCAGGATAACTGATAAGATTAAAATTGCTGAGATATATAAAAAAAAAATCTATACCTAGGCATGTAATTATCAAGGCTCCAGATAGCCAACAAAAAATGAAATACTGGGCTGGGGATTTAGCTCAGTGGTTCTGGCGCCTGTCTTGCAAGCGCAAGGCCCTGGGTTTGATCCTCGATAACCACGTACAATACTGGGCGTGGAGACTCACGCCCAGCAGCAACCAGTACCACATACCACAGTGCCGGGCGTGGTGGCTCACGCCTGTAATCCCAGCACTCGGGAGGCAGAGGCAGGAGCATTGCTGTGATGTGAGTTTGAGGCTGAGCTCAGGGCCAGCCTGAACTACAAAGCAAGACCCTGTCTCAAAAAAAAAAAAAAAAAAAAAAAATGAATTTGGCATATAGGTAGAATTAGAATAATGATATCACATGAGGTTACTAACAAAAGAGGAAGTATAATTGCACAAGAAAGGAAGATCCAAGCACTGATTTCTAAAGCACTCCAAATTTAAAAGGTCATTCATTGAAAAGACAAACTACTTACAAATGGGGGGGGGGGTTTGCCCCCACTCTCCCCTTCGCCTAGCCAGAGGCCATACAGGATGTACAATTACAATCTCTGTATGTTTACATACAGAGCTTCGGAAGCTGAAGCAGGAAATGCATGAATTCAAGGCCAACCTAAATTTAAGAGAGAACCTTCTCTAAAGAAAAATGACAATCCAAAAGACAGAAAAGAGAAGAAGCTAGGAAGGTAAATTAAAACTAGGAAGGTGTACAAAATCTCAATCTATCACAAAATCTCAAATTAATGAGTACAATATGATCACAGGATATAAACAACAAAATAATTCTACTTCTACATAGTAGCAACAACTGGAAACCAAAATTAATTAAAAGCACAATATCATATATAACAGTTCAAAATACTGAAATATTTAGGAATAAACTTAGATACATAGGGCCTGTATGCTGAAAAACACACAACACTGATTTTTTAAAAAATCAAATGCCTATATAAAAATATACTATACTATACTATAGTATACTATAGTGTACTATACTATACTATCAGACTTTAAAAGGTAAAGATCAAGTCTCCGCAAATGGATTTATAGGTTTAAAGTAATTCTTATCAAAATTTCTGCAGAACATTTATGTAAACATAAACATGTTCATACTTTATGTGGAAAGTCAAGTGAACTAGATGAGCCAAAATTAATTCTGAATAAGAATGCTATAATTTGAAGTCCCGTTCTCTGAATTTTTTGAGAAAAGTGATGCAATATTTTACTTTCTTTTAAGCAATTTTAAGCTATTTGATATATATATTTTTACCACCCAATATAAAGCCAGGTATGTCAGTAATGTAAGGCCAGACACAAATGTAAACGAAGCCATGCAGCTGCAGTGATGCACTGTAAGAGAATGAAGCTAGAGGATCACATCTCAAGCCCAGCCTGGGAGATGTAATGAGATCCTGTCTCAAAATAAAAATATATAAATAAAATATATAAATTATATAAATATATAAATAAAAGGACTAAGGAAGAAGCAACAGAGAAATATACACAGATATAGTCAGTATAGTTTTTTTTTTAAAGGCATCTAGAAAAAGGGGAAAAAAGGAGGAAAAGGAAAAATGAAGAGGAAGAAGTAATAGAAGAGAAGTGGAGGGAGGAGGAGAGAAAAAATAACAACAATAATATGGCAAAGCATGTAGAAGGTGAAAGTGACTTTTTCCAAAAGCCAATACTAAAGTGGTTTCTTAGGATAAGGATAGACTAGCATTGATGTGGCATTTGAATCAATGAAACAAGTCATCCTTTTTATAGGTAAACACACAGGAACAGATTAAGTGGCTTATATGTCATACTGATAGTGGAACTAAGAAACAAAATTCTAACTCAAACCTTCATTCTTAAAATGTCTAGCTTGGGATTCAAAAATTCTTCTGGCAGATAAAGTCAACCTATACAGGCAAATTCTAGTGTATGTCTTGGTGAATACTATCACATCAATCCAAGTTTCCAGCTATTCTTTCCTAATCTAATCTTTACCAACTAGACTCACACTCATTATAACTTGTAATTGATACAAGAAAACTGAAAAGACCTTACAGGAATTACTGAAGTCCACCTAAACAGATGCAGTCCACACTAAATACACTAAGGAACTATCAAAAAGGAATATGAACAAGAAAGAAAGGTAGACTTGATAGAGTTCAGAATCCCAACTTGACCATTTATAGCTGGGAAAGAGAAATATTTACCAACCTCAGGGGCTTATTTTGCTAAAGTCTATGTTATATCTAGCACATACAACACAGCCTCCTGTTTACATACCTTCATAAAAATTCTAAACCAAATAATAAGCATCTAAATTATATTTTCAAATAGGAATCAAGAGGTGTCATGTACAGGTACAAATTATCAATGTTGAATGTGATCATAATGTATGTATAAAATGTACCAATAAAGTCAATTAAAAATAAATTATATTTTCACGGGGAATAGCAACATTATATAGATAAATGGGGGAGCCTTATATTTCCTAATTGTCCTTTCCATCTCCATGCTTTCCTTATCAGATCAGGGTTACTTACTAGGCTGAAAAATGGAAGTTTACTGCTAAAATTAATCGAAAGTATTCTTCCTTGGGATATTAGTTTGACAAAAATTTCATTTGTTCCTGTTAAAATTCTGACAACTTCTGAAAGGATATTGTTAAACATGTCAGATCAACATTCAAATATAAAAATGCATCTGCTTCAACACATACGCATTTTTACCTAAACACACTATTACACTTTGCTGCAAAACTCCATATATTCTGAGAAAAATCTGTGAATCACTGACACCCTACTACTGACCTCATCTTTCACCTAGAAATGACAAGATCTACTCTCACACTCAACACTGTGAGGCAAGATGCCCAATAACCCACTGAAAAGCCATCTGATTAAAAACATCTCTCACTGTGACTCCTAACCCCTTCACAGAGTCAGCAAGTAGGAACTTCCTTTCTAAAGCAGCTTACTCTGCTCTTACGCTATGAGCTCGAATCAAATGTTCATGGTCCAAACCTACAGAAACAAGTTTGCCATGTGGTAATGAACATCTGCAATCCCTGGTGCTCCAAGGGGCTGAGACAGGAGGATCACCCAAGCGTTGGAGACTACCCTGAACAATACAGCAAGACTGTCTCCATCAATCTACTACGTCTCTTTCTACAAATAATGTATAATTCTATTTCTTATCATATTGTAAGCACAGATTCAGGACATAGCAAAACGTTACCATTTTTAAAATTAATATTACTGGTACAATTTAGATGTAGAAAATGATTCCATTCATCATAGAAAATTTGTACATGATATATCTTGATTTTTTTTTCTCAACTCCCTCCCTTCAACCCCTCTTTCTTCCTTTCATTTAATGTTTCCACATTTTCCTTTTCTCATTTTCTTTTCTTTCCCCTTCACCTCTCCTTCCTAGTTCTCCTTTCCTTTGTACAACTACTTCTCATTTCACATTATCTATTATACATTTTGGTCCTTATTTACACTTTCAGTTTCTCTCCAGAGAGACCATGCAATATTTACACATGAGTCTGATTTCCATTTAGCTGTAAATGTATCCTTCTTTACAGCAAGTAGTATTCCACTGTAAGAAAAAAGCCATTTTTTAGCTAATCATTAGTTGATAGGCATTTTGGTTATTTCCAAAATTTACCTATAACAAACCACCCTTAAGACTTTATCTCATGGTCATTCTAAAAATAAAAGCTGAAAGAAAACTGACCAAAATGGTAGAGATGTTCTACTTCTTAAGAAGAAAGCTCAAAGGAATGTAGTTACAGAAGAATTCTGAGTGGCATTCTAGAGAACTCCTGCAACACGAGCTATTTGTAGCTGTGGGGAAAACACTTAAGGGATTTACATGTAGCTTCTTTCCATGACACTACCATTTTTGCCCATGTTTTCACAATTACCAAGCAACATATTTAAAAGCACTACACTGTATTGCATACAGTTATTTCTTATGGCTTACATTATCAACCTTGTACTCTGATCACAAAAGATGCAATTTCTTTTTTGGGTGGTATTTTGTATTTTGTTGCATTTTGTTTTCTTTTGCTTTGTAAACAGGGTCTTGCTACACAGTCCTGGCTGACCTTGAACTCACTAAATTGCTCAGGTTATATTACATCATGGTAATCCCCCTGCGTCAGCCTCCAAAGTGCACCACCACACCCAGCAGAAGAAGCAATTTCATAAACTTCTCTAAACTTAATACTTATAACCAGTCTTATGAAATCTGAAGTTTTTAAAAAATATTGCTAAAATAGGGCTATGAAATTAAATAGCTTTAAATCAGCTTTCATTAAAAGATCCATAATCCCTTATTTTGGGACCCAAATGCTTCAAAAATCCCACTTCTTTTATAAGATCTGGCACTGAAGCCCAATCTGAAATTACCTCATGCCAAACTTAATCTGAACAAATGAAGGAGCAGTTTATGAACCCATTTACTGGAAGTAGTTATATTTCACTAAAAATATTAAAGTCTCTTACTATGAGGTATTGTCCTTTACCTGCTTCAGGGGTGTTATAATGCATATGAATTAACTTTTAAATAATTCAGTAAGTTCTGGCTCTAAGAGTTTTAAATAATGGAATGCAGATTTACATTTGGATAAAATCTTTACTATCTTAGGATGTTTTTAAATTCAGTCACTTATTTTTCAGATATCCAAGAAGTGTTAAATATATTAAAGGTTGGTTGCATAATTTTAAATAATGGTCCCTTACATAAAATGCACTGAATGCCATACATACTTTAATATAAGACTAATGAATGCTACAAGAATCTAATTCTTTATAGGTTTTTTCCATTTTAAAGCTAAACTGTACCGAATTCGTAAGCACTATCATGTATTCTCTTAATTATTGTCATAAACAAAAGATTTATTCTATTTATTAAACTGTCCAATATAATACTCGTCTTTTGTAAGAACTAATTGGGTGAGCAGTGAAGTATTAAGTGCTTCTCTAGGATGTGTGAGGGACTAGGCCAATCTCCAGCCCCTCAGAAAGCAGGAGGGGAGGGGAGGGGAGGAGAAGGGAGAAGAGGGGAGAGAAGAAAACAAAGGAAAGAAAGAGAAAAGAACCAATGGTATCAGATCAAAATACTCATAAAATTAATTAACAAAGAAGTTTTATGAACTCAGCTCTGAAACTTTATTTTTTATATCTTATGAGGTAAACTTATTCCTAGAAATTAGTGATATTAATATTCATTAACTATGACAATAATAATTTGTAGCTGTCATTACTACTAATACATTCATTATTGGGCTATATGAGCAAATCTTACTAAAAATTGCTTTTTTATGGTGGTGTCCAAGATAGAATCAGGACCTTGCCCATACTAAGGAAGTGTTTTACCACTGAGCTACATCCCTAGCTCTCACGTTAGTTTTAGACCAGTGCTACGTTTACAGTTTAGCTTTCCAATATACTTTCCACTATCACTGACCCTCCATTTCTATTATAAACATCTTATATTGGTATACAACATTTGTGATAATTGATGAGCCAATATAAGTATAATGTTAATAAAAGTCCATAGTTTACTGTACTGAACAATCCTATGGGCTTTGATAAATACCAAGCATCCTATGGCCACTACTAGTGTCATTATGAATAATTTCACTACCCTGCTATAGATGTACAATACATTTGGAGCTTTTCGTGTAGATTTAAGTTTTCTAGCTAATTTAACACCCAGGAGTACAATTTTGGATCATACAGACAATGTTTATAAAAAACTACCAACTACCTTCCAACATGCCTACGCCATTTTACATTTCCACCCACAAGAACGTGAATTTCTACCGGTCTACATCCCCCTCACCCTCATCTAGTGACATCAGTGTTTGGGATTTTTCACTATTCTAATGAGATAGTAATTTTTTCTGTTGTTTTAACCTGCAAATCTTTTTTTTTTTTTTTAAGGTTTTTTGAGACAGGGTCTCACTTTGTGGTTCAGGCTGGCCCTGAGCTCAGCCTCAAACTCACATCACAGCAATCCTCCTGCCTCTGCCTCCAGAGTGCTGGGATTATAGGCGTGAACCACCACGCCCGGCACTGTGGTATGTGGTACTGGTTGCTGCTGGGTGTGGGTCTCCAGGCCCAATATTGTATGTGTTTACGGAGGATCGAACACGAGTCCTTGCGCAGGCGCCAGAACCATTGAGCTAAATCCCCGGCTCTAATCTGCATTTCTTAATGTTGTATGATACTAAGCATTTTCATTGGCTTAGTTGACATTTATATATCTTATTTAATGAAATGTCTGTCTGTTTTTATCTTCTGCCCACTTTTAAATTGTGTTGTTTTCTTACTGTTACACTTTAAAAGCTCTTTGTGTGGGCCGCGGATTTAGCTCAGTGGTTCGGCAACTGTCTTGCAAGCGCAAGGACCCCGGTTCAATCCCCGGTTAACCACATACAATACTGGGAGTGGAGACTCACGCCCAGCAGCAATCAGTATCACATACCACAGTGCCGGGCGTGGTGGCTCACGCCTGTAATCCCAGCACTCCGGAGGCAGAGGCAGGAGGATTGCTGTGATGTGAGTTTGAGGCTGAGCTCAGGGCCAGCCTGAACTACAAAGCGAGACCCTGTCTCAAAAAACAGAAAAAAGAAAAGAAAAATAAAAGCTCTTTGTATATTTTAGGCTCACAGTCCTTTATCAGATAGGTGTTTTATAAACACTTTCTCCCAGTTTGTGGCTTGTTTTTCATTCCCTTAACAATATCTTTTATAGAGCATAATTTTTGATTTTAATGAAATCCAATTTATCAGTTATAGCCTTCACAGACCATGCTTTCAGTGCTCTACTTTAAAAACTCAGGTCCGCACTCAAGGTGCAAATTTATTTTTAATTAACACAAAAAGGCAAACAATGACACTAGTCCAACAATTTCTAGGACCTGAAAAAGGTAAAGTACTATACATAACATTCTCACCTAGAGTTTCCAAAACACTGTGAGGAAAGGGAAATAAAATATTAACACGTCTTCATTTCACTTTTATCTAACACATGACAGATCACATTCTGAAAATAAGTAATACTGATACTCTCTGTCCTCAAACTCTGGTCTACAACAGAAAATACAAACATCTCTGTTTAACACTTTTGTATATTCAGGGATAAAGTATCTGAAAATATTTTGATCTGTTATATAGTAAAGTTAGCAACTAATGCAAAAAAGATAAATTTGATATTGTCATGTATTTTAAAAAGACCTAAGCATTTAAATCTCACTGTTAAAAATGTATTTGTAGGCCGGGGTAGCTCCGTGGTTCCATGCCTGCCTAGCAAGCACAGTGTTCTTAGTTCAGTCCCCATTACTGCATAGATATTTATGTTTGCCCATTTTACCAACTGAATATTCAGCTGAAAAACTCATGGCATTTTGCTTGAAAACATAAGGAGGGATGGAGTGCAACTCTGACTACAAGTTTAGGTGGCAATAAGATTTAATTCCTGATGACAGTTACATGAACACTGTCATTTTAATTGTCTTATTACACACTATTTATTCATGATAGTAGGGGTTTTAGGACTTCTTAAAAAAAAAAAAAACCTGATTTCCTATTTAACCAATTCAGATTCTCAGATTTATCAAAAATACATGCAGTAGAAAAGTGAAAAGATGTCTGCTAATTCAGTGGAGTTGAACTCAGCACATCAGATAACTACTTAGCATCTGATAGGAGCAGAGGAGTTCCATGATGTGTCCTGAGACTAATTTATTTAACACAAAAGGCTTTACTGGTGGCCGGGGAGATGAGGTCCAAAAGCTTTTTTAAGGTTTTATTAGCAAATATTTCCCTTAAATACAATATCACTTGGAAAAACTCTACAAGTAAGGTGGGTTAATATGAAATAAAAAGAGCTTCCCTTTTCATTAATAACACTGTATATTCAATAATTATATGACTTTCTTCCATTAAGTTTCTCCAGTATAAACTGTCCAAATACTTTCAGGAGTTCTGTAAAATGGATTTATAATAAATCCTTTCATATATCAAATCTAAGCATCCAGTACTTTTTGTCACAAAAAGTATTTCATTCTACATGATGCCTCTTCAGAGACACCATGTAAGGCAAAGTCTTAAATAAAATATGATTACAGCAAATCACTAATAGTTGCATCTGTTATTACTTCATGTTGTGCCAGTTTATATAAAGAACAGGAAGACAGTTACTCCTAAGAACTCACATAAGAGTTATTTTACACAATGGTGTAGATAGAAAATGCAGTTCCACATTAGGAATAAGCAGAGAAGACAATACATTTTTTTTAATCTAAGGTAAGCTTCATAAAACTGTATTTCTTTGATTCTAACAGGTATTGCCCCATATTTTATGTATCTCTAGTAAGGAAAAAATCCAGGATAGTTATATCCCATTTGTTTTTTTACTCAAAACTTATGTCTGCTATTAAGAGATGACTTGGAAGTATGGTATATTTCAGCATTAAGCTGAATTTTTATGGTAGTTATTATGAAAAACAGACAGTAATCTTCTTTCATTTCACACTTTGTACTTTTTCATCAGAATTTTCTACCTCTGGTTTATTAACTCCTGTAGGCTAATAAGTTCTGTTTGATTCCGAGGACATGATGGTGAACGAAACAGACCCTCACCATCACTACTTTAACCAAGTTTACTGCCCTGTTGTCCACTGGTAAGAGCAGCATAGCCCCTACCTCACCATGAAAACAAAGGAGACAAGAATCCAAGTGTGGGCAATCAGCTGTTGGATACCAGCTTCCTGGACCACAACAGGAAATAGAGAGCATTTACCATCCCATAAAATTCACCAGACATCTGTGTACTCCTCCCATCATGCAGAGTAAAATTCCATAGCTACTTTTGCCATAAATAACATTTTACTTGTATACTCATCTATTCATTCCCTCTTCCTCATGACTAGAAATTTATTACCATCTATGTAAGCTATTCAAATTAATAAATTTAGACCACAGTTATCTGCCTTGGTAATAATCACCCTAATAAAATATTATTTTTCAAACTATGTAACAACAGTCAAGAACTTCAGAAAATCTATATACTCATCTCCATTAATTACCAAACATTATCAAATCCCCAACTTGACAGATGCAATATTCTACAATTTTAACTCCAAAACTTTGTCTTGCATTTCCACCTCCACAAGCATTCATAAGTAATTTTTAAAAAGTAATTATACTACCAAAAATGAAAAGCATTTCTTTCAACTTACACTATATCATTAAAAAGTATTGAGTATTATCTACTTAACAGATAACATTATATTGATGGCAAAAACAGGAATTATCAGTGTTAGAAAAATATAATGCTTAATAGGAGGCAAAAACTAAACATTTTTTGTTAACAACTTCACTTTATAAAGGTTACTTAAAAGGATAATTTAAAGTACATTATTGTAAATTTTTATTTAAGAGGTACGTCTATTTCTGTATTTTTAAAAATTACTATGTAAAAAATTATGTTCTCTTGAGCACTTTGAGACAGATAAAACTAAACCCACATAGAAACACTCACAACTGTGAAAAATGGGTTAACCCAAAATTTAGGTATAATAAATGAAAATGAGATAATTTCCAGTGCTTTTTAAAATTCACAGTAGGTTTCCTTGTTTAAAAAAGCAATATATGTTCACAGGAAAAAAACAGACTATGAGGAGATAAAATGAAAACCTCATATATTGTAACCCTACTATTCTGAAAGAACCATTAGTATCCTTCTGTCCTTAACTGTCACTTAATACACATATTCCCACCAGGCTGGGGGTGGGGGGACAGGGATATAATCTCAGCACTGAGGAGGCTAAGGCAGGACTATCTCGAATTCAAAACCAACCTGGCCTACACAGGGGAGTTCAAGAACAGCCTTAACTACAGAGCAAGAACAAAAAAGCAAAACAATAAATATCATCAAAAATAATATGAAATAAACTGGGTATGTGGTACACACCTATAATCCCTGGTGCACTTTGGGAAGGGCTGCAAGTTTAAGCCCAGGTTAAACAATTTAATAATTTAGTAAGACCTTGTGTCAGAACAAAAAATAAAGCCAGATGTGATGGTGCAGGCCTGTAATCTCAGCACTCAGGAAGCTGAGAGAGGATGATCACTTTGAGTTTGAGGCCAGCCTAGGTTAAATAATGCATTCAAGACCAGCCTGAACTACATAGCAAGACCCTGTCTCTAACTGAATGAATGAAGTGAAGGCTGGGGATATATCTCTATGTGAAGACAGAGTTCAGTTCCCAATGCTGCTAGTGAACACATATGTGTATGAATATATGCATAGATATACATATGTGTGATATATATAATATATATGCATATATATGTGTGTACACACATATATATATATATATGTGTGTGAATGAATGAAATGGATGAATACTTCATCCTTGAGGTAAATCATAACAGACTCCTTCAGCTGAATTATTTACTTTCTGCTATAAAAATAATGTTGCATGAATATTTTTGTAACTATTTATCTGCATGACACTATTATTATTTCCCTAGCATAAACTGCTTCCCAGTATAATTTCTAGGTCAAACAATATATTTTTAATAGCAATTTATACACCTGCTAAGTTTGTATATAAGAGTACTGCTTGTTTTCCATTCATGGCAAGCTGGGAAAAGCTCTTATTTTTGTATATGTGACAGGCCAACTATCTTTTTAGGGTTGCTTTAATAATAGTTTCTATACTTCTTAAAAACATTAAATCTTTTTTACAAATCTTGGAAGTTTTTCCCTCCCACTGACAACTTTGTTTATACCTCAGCCTACTTTTCTTTGCACCATTCATCTATTTCTTGCTAACTTTTTCACATACATTTACATGTGTCCTTGGTTTGTAATGATGCAGTTTA
This sequence comes from Petromus typicus, assembly GCA_004026965.1. Classification (NCBI taxonomy): domain Eukaryota; kingdom Metazoa; phylum Chordata; class Mammalia; order Rodentia; family Petromuridae; genus Petromus; species Petromus typicus. The sequence goes on along the minus strand of PVIR01003757.1, from coordinate 63,445 downwards.
GGTTACCATGAACAATAAAATGTCTCTTTTAGGAGTTGTATACATTGGTCACACACACACACGATTAGCTATATTATTATTTTAAACAAAACATTTTTACTAAAAGATGATATCTTAGAATAATCATGACCTTAAGAAAAGCAATTACTGAGAATCAGTACTCAATTTAGTTTGAAACAATCCTCAAAGATAAATAAGAACTTGTATTCCCAAACTATACATTTTAAACTCCAGAGCAGTATATTTTTTCATTGGAATATATAGATATGAGATTTAATATTAATTATTGCGATTATTATTACTTCAAAAGTTTGCAGACTGAAATTTTTACATTCTCCTAGAAATATAAAATGTACAAAAATAAACACAAGGGAAATGCTAAGTGAGACGACAGACCCATACTAAGCCAAAAACATGCATGTGTTTCCAAGGACTAGGGGTAGGGGATGAGGGTCCAACCCAGAGTGGCTCATTATAACTCAAAAAGAAGAGTTTAGGCCAGATAATGGCAGAAATCTATAGTCCTCTTAATTTGGCACCTTTTTTTTTCAGGTTTTTTGAGACAGGATCTCGCTTTGTGGTTCAGGCTGGCCCTCAGCTCAGCCTCAAACTCACATCAGCAATCCTCCTGCCTCTTCCTCCCGAGTGCTGGGATTACAGGCGTGAGCCACCACGCCCGGCACTGTGGTATGTGGTACTGATTGCTGCTGGGTTTGAGTCTCCACGCCCAGTATGGTATGTGGTTACTGGGGATCGAACCCAGGTCCTTGCGCTTGTAAGAGAGGCGCCGGAACCACTGAGCTAACTCCCCGGCCCAATTTGGCACCTTTTTTGATAGCTAATGAAGATGTAGCAGAGAGTAAATTTAAAAAGAAAATTATGGACCTTGGATTATAAAAATAGTTCACTGCTTTAAAATACAGATTTTCTATTATCCAAAATATTATAAAATTATAAAGTATATATATATAAAATTCACAATTCACTGTATTAAAATCTCATATATCTTGTTATAAACTATTACAGCTATTTTAAGTATATAAAATATTACCCTAGCAATCTGCAAGAATCCTTTCATATTAGTGCACAAGCTACCAGCAAGTTTAAGGCTCAATACTATTACTTCTTTTTTAATATAAATAAATTTGCACTAAAATATTTTTCCTGATCCGTTCCCTCCAAAAAATGCAAGAGGTCAAGGATGCATACCAAGTTCTTTAACACCTACATTTAAAAATATACAATTTAGCCTTATTTTCTTCATTTAAACTCCATGGTTATGTTATTTGATAAATATTTTTAAAATACTTATTGTAAACAAGGTACAAAACTGGTTTGTAGTATGCTCATAACGCTATAAAAACTGTCACTAAAAGATTTAACAAAATGTTATTATTTGTCCTTAGAACTAAGAATTTTTTTTTGTACTTCTTAAGTTTAATATATATTTATAATGGTGCAGTTTAGGTCAATATGTATTGCATGTAATAATACATAAATATGTATTATTTATAATTAAAACTTTAAGAGGTAATTACAAAATCAAATAACTAAAAGTAACTTCTTGAACCTCATGCAATTATCCCCACAAATATAGAACAGTATTTAAAAGACTATAGTATCTGGCAACAGTACTCAATAGCTTACAACAAATGCTCTGCACTTCCTACAAGCAAAGTGACACAATCACAGAGGCAGTGCTGCAAGCCTCCTCAAGCAATGTTCATTAAGCCTAACAAAATAGATGCTGCCACAGTTACATTGAAACTGATTTCTTAGAAAAAAGTAAGTCCTTAAACTAAGCCTAGATGTGTCTTCCTTTTTACTCCTATAAAAGCAATTTTAACCAAATTAGAATTATTAATATGTAGAAATACTTGTATATCTTTTGGAACATAAAATCCAACTCCCTTTCACCTTCAGAATACTATGCTGATGACCATTAGAAAAACCATGTCTCCTAGGGAAGAAAAAGAATATACAGTCTAGGAAATCAAGTAAATTCTTAGCCATTTTGGAGACAAAATGGGAAAGAAAAGCCAGCCAGTTCTGTTATGGATAAGGCTGCTCAATTTGCTGAGACATTAAAATTATGTAAGTCAAATATCTGAGGAAGCCAAATGACAAAAAGCAGGTGGTTCAAAAAAAACCAAAAAGACCAATCTCCTATGCTCCCAAAAATTTCACGAAGGTAAACTTTGCCCTGATCCTTCTATTTCCGTGCCATATTAAAAGAGAGGAGGGATAGGTATCATGGCCAAGGATAATGAAAGCAAGCACAATATCCCCCAAATGGCAGTCAACCCAGTTTATGGACCTTAACTTAGAATGAAAGTTTGCAGTTATCTAAAATTGTGAACTACAATATTATCCTACAAACTGCTTAACTACCTAAAAAGCAACACAACTAAGTCAAGAGAATGGAAACTTGCAAGCCAGCCTGAATACCTTGATAAGACCCTGCCACAAGACAGTTTTTAAGGGATAGGATATAGTTCACTTACCAGGTTCAATTCCAACACACACACACATACACACACACACACACACACACACACACACACACACACACACACACACACAGAATAGCACTTTTAAAACAGCAACAGAGTTTCAATGTATTCTGAGATTTTACCTTGCACAAATGTCTTTATAATCTTTTTGCAGTTTATTTTCTCAAATTTAAAAATAAACCTCTTTTTTCATGAACTCAGTTTTCACTTAATAGTATGATAAAGCAAGCACAATCTTAGTTTCAGCTCTTCCATAAAACAGCCTGCCGGACTTGGATCAAATATCTGTGTCTAAGTTTCTCCATATGTATAGGGAAAGGAATTGGTCTAAATGATCAGATGAACTCTTCTATTCTAAAATAATTACTCTTTGATTCTTCAGGATGACATCAAATTGTTTTGAATAACAACCACTGGTTAAACATCCATGGATTAATGCAGAATCTATTTCTCAAACAAACATTCCCAACACTGGTCCAGATAGGATGTGGCTTTACCCCCACCCAGCTCCATCACTTCATCCAACCTTCAGCACAAACCCATCACCACCTACTTATTAGTTTACTTACAGAGGAAATGGGTAAGCCCAGCCCCACTATGGTGAGGATAGTGGATGTGACGGTACTGTCATGGTACGGATACCGGATGCTGTTGTCTTTACAGAAAAAGCCTCTCTGAAATGGGTATATTTGGCCCAAATTTAGAACAGCCATAGGCATGGAAGCTGTTGGGGAAGGGAAAAAAAAAAAAAAAGACACACATGATTAAGTTCAGTTCACTTCTTTAGGAAGTAAAGTCTACTGAGTGGGATACAAATCTTAAAAATATTTTGTCCTTTCTAGAGAGGGTTAAATACTCCATAATACCTATGAATAAAAACTGAGAAAACCATGCAGCATTTGCTTATCTAAGAATAAGGGGCTGGAGATGTAGCTCAGTGGTACTGACGCCTGCTTATCCAAGAATACATTTGCTTACTTGCATTGACCTCTGATTTTAGGGACAATCAATAAAAGAAACTCAAAGAAGAGAGCATCATTGACCTATGGAAAATTAAAGCTGGAAAATAAAAGGTTTTCTATTTGATATTCTATAACTAATTCATATTTAACTGAACTGTTTAATATCTTTAATATATTTAAGAAAAAGAGCAAAGATCTATAAATAAATTTAATGATAGCATAACAGTCAATTGTAGTTAAACAGCTGTCAGAATTTGCCTCACATCAGAATTTAAACTAATAGCTAGAAAAATAAAGTGGAAACCCTAAGTGTAAGTGATAATAAAAACAGAAAAAAAGGAACATATCCTTTGTTTTCCAAAAACAAATAAAAAATGAGTTTTATTAGCACTGGTGGGCCTCCAAAATTACTTTAACAGTTGTAAAGGAATAATTACTGTTGAAAAACTTCTATCTAAATAAAAAGACTTTGAAAGACCAAAGTAAAATGGCAGCTTCTTTGTGGTTTGTTTTGGTCTTGTTTTATTTTGGAGACAAGGTTTCACTATTTTGCCCAGGCTAGTTTCAAACTCATAATCTTCCTGCCTCAGGTTCCAAGCAAGTGAGATTACACTGCTGCATACTTTACCTGGCTAGCAGCTTCTCAAAAAGTTCAAGTTTACATGCTTTAAGCTTTTGTTAAATAAAATTCAAATACCTGAGCTTCTACTCACTGCATACTCAATACCAAGCTAATCTATACATGGGGGAGATGAACTAGTATGAAATAGATACTAGATTTAAGAACCAAAATGTAGGTATTAAAACAAGAATGCACTCAAAAAACTGTTTTAAAAGAAATACCAGTAATATGTAGCTCAGTGGTAGACCACTTGTGTGGCATGGAGTAAGTCCTATGTTTGATCGCAGGCACACACAAAAGTGGGTGCTCTTTTGGACTCAGGACTAATAAAGTTGTGTTGCTTTTTAGATAATTAATCAGTTTGTAGGATAATGTTGTAGTTCACTATTTTAGAGCACTCTCTTTTGGGAGAGTATGAAATTGTTCTGTATCTTGATTGTGATAACACTACTACTAATTTTACTATATGTAATATTTCAAAAGAAATATCACAAAAGGAAGAAATACAACATAAAAATAGAAATACGATTATTAAAAAGGTATAAGAGAACCTATAGCAATTCAGAGGTCAGCATAAACTGAAATAGGAAAGTCAAGAGAGGCAAGTTTGTTGAATTTGAAACAGTAGGTAAATCACAGGCAACAGGAAGGGGCACAGGAGAGCAGCTTGGTGGTTAAGGGATGCAAGGGCAGCGTGAGAACTGCACCAACAAAAGCACAGGGGGGATGAGCAAGGAGTTTCCAAGAGACAGAACATTTGATAGCCAACACACTCTGCATGCTCACACATGCCAGGCAAAGGACTATACAGATTAGCTCAATCCTTACCTCTAACTTGGGAACATTATCAGTATCCTCATAGTTTTCACTAATGTTATTAAAATTAAGAACATTGAGGAAACTCTAGTGATGAAACCAGGATTCCAACACATGCTGTTTGTAGAGTCATTTGGGTGTATTTCCTCCCATGAATACAAGTGATCTGGCTAGAGTAACAGGTTAGGGCTGTAGCAAGAAAGACAGGACCAGGGCAGAGGGACTTGTCCTTTAAAATGTTCAGTAAAATACATGTTGTGTTCATAATAAAAACTCAAGTGGAATAATATCGTGTTTGCTACAAATTATCTCTGAATTCTGCAATTTTGTGGTTTTTAAGCAAGAAGGTATGAGATTTTTTTTTATTAAAGGATTATAGGTTTAAAATACTAACCACAAAGGAATTTATTTTTTAAGAAATAAAATACTACCCTGCTTGTGTCAGCAACATAGTATAATGGATTTTAGATATTAACTCGAAAATAGAGAAAGAAGAAAAGGAAATATTTAATCTAGATTTGAAATAGCGCAGAATTTGGTAATTCGTATGTTAACAGTGAAAAAAAAAGATGCAGAGGACTAAAGAAAGTTTTGAAACTTGACATAACTTGAGGACTAATCCTGATTGCTGAAGCAGACCTGATGACAACATTTCAGGGTGTAAAGTAGAAAGAATCATCACCCTAGTGACAGAAATGTGGAGGCAGTGGCCCAGACTGCAGCTGGTGGTCAGAGGCTGCACTTGATATGTAGCAAGTGTAACTGAAGAACTGTTTTAGCTTTATTTAATCTTAATTAATTTTAAATTACTACCAGTAGCTCCAACTCTCAATACTGAATAATGCAGATTTGAATAGTCAAAAGGAAACTAATGGTTTGAAAGCAATTAAACTTCCAAAAATGTATCTAATGTAGCACAAAACTAATTATGATTTCAGAAATAATAAAAATTATTACACAGTGCTCAAGTAAACGGGTTTTATTGTAAACCCCGGCACTGAATAAAATCCCCCCTTATACATATCTTCAGCCACTTCCTTTAAAGAACCCATCCGTGCTGCATCTCGTAAACTTCAGAATCCTGACTGCTCTTTTCTCTCTAGGCCAGTAGCCATCTCATGAAAGGAAACAAGTATATGTGGGATACCTCAGAGTGTCTTCACCAATCTCAGATCTTCCCTCCTCTTTTGTTGTAGGGAGAACCTACACCTTTAATCCAGAAGTGTCTCAGTCCTCAGAATATCCAAAGCTTCTCTTTGTAAAACTGTCTACATAACAGCTACTACATGCTTTCTTACTCCTATAATTACTTCCATCCTATGCAAAGGAAAGTACATAATCACCCAAGGCTGTATTCACAGCTGTTCACAAGGTTGAGGCAAGAGGACTGCAAAATAAAATTAAAATTTTAAATTTGAAAATAGGGATATAGCTTGGTGGTACAACACCCCTTGGTTTGATCTCCAGTACAAAAAAAAAAAAGTATTAATCAAGGGCATTTAAGTTTGTGTGACTCCTACCAAGTTTTGCAAGTTATGTTTATATAGTGTGTAGTGTTTAAAGAGTATTCAGTAACATATGTACACCCATGTTTAAAGCAGCTCAGTGTGTAATAGCTAAATCTTGGAAACAGCCCAAATACCCATCAACAGGAGACTGGATTAAGAAGACGTGGTCTTGTTTGTTTGTTTTTTCCATAAAATGGAGTATTATTCTGCCATAAAGAATGATAAATCTGAGTCATTTATACTCAAATGGACGTATCTTGAGGACATATTCATAAGTGAAATAAATATGACACATGTGTAAATACCATATCTTTTCTCCGGTATGAAAAACTGATGGTGTAAATGAATGCCAAAATGTATGACAGGTAATGTGAAATTGAAGAAAATGTGCAAAAGGGAAAAGAGAGGGGTGGGTAAGGGAAGTAGAGAAGGAAAGAAAAATTTGATACTTAAAAAAAAGGAAACAAAGCTTATGTATATAAGGAGTAGGGTTGTGGGGGGCAGGAGAATGGGAAAAAATGAGAATTGAGTTGTCATGTACTGATACAAATTCTCTATCAATTGTGATTATAACATGTATATAAAATGTACCAGTAAAATCAATTTTAAAAAAATAAAAAATTAAATTAAACTTTAAAAAAAAGATTTGTCATATACAAGTATAAATTCTCAATATTGAATATGATCATACTGTACATATAAAATGTACCAATAAAATCAATTTTTAAAATTTAAAGATTCTTTTCAGTAAAAGCTAAATTTTATTCTTAGTATATTTCTATCTATCTCTAACCTAAGAATTATAAAGAACACTGACTCTCACGTAAGTGAGTAGTCATTACTGTTAGGAAAAAAAATGCATACAATTTTTTCTCACTAGGCTTTCAAATTATCCTACCGGCATAGTCTCTAAAGTAAAGCTTTGAAGTTGAAGTGATGGTGGTCCACACCTGTAATTCAATTCGAAGAGCCTGAGGTAGAACTACAAGTTCAAGCACAGCCTGAGCAATTAGTAACTTAGCAAGATCCTCTCAAAACGGAGTGGGGGTTGGGAACTTAGTGTAGTTCATTGCAAAGGCCTTGGGTTCAATACCCAGTATTGGGGAAAAAATTAACATAAGTCTAATATCTTAACTTTTTAGGCATCAAGGTCTTTTAACATGCTGGAAATTACAGTGCCTTTCATCAAAACTGTACAGGACCTTTGCCATAGTTTTACCTCATGTATGTAACCAGCTCTCCCAAAGAAAAGGTCATCTATAAATACTTTCACTACAAAAATAAATATAATTTAAAATAACATAACAATATCCTAATAAGCTGATAGACTACAGTGGTCTAGAGTATTACTACAAAGACAGCCAAAATTAACTTGATATCCTGCTTCTTCTCCAGCTGCCCTTCCTCTCCATTCCTGCCAATTTTACCCTTTTCTAATCATCTCCCCTTTGGTACTTGCAGTACTTTCATTTCCTTATTACTCTATAATGGAGAACTGAAATGGTTTTAATATTACTCAAACTTATTGGCAACTTTATGTTTTCTGTTCTAATCTCAAAAGGGCTAGTAGGGCCATATATCATGGTAGGGCACTTGCCTACCATGAGCAGGGCAGGGGGTTTGATCATCAGCACCACAGGGAAAAAAAAAAAAAACACCACTTACTGAACACCTAGTGTTTACCTTTCTATAGCACATCCTAGCAATTATGTGAGGAAGAAAGAAAAACGTTGTCCTCTCAAATCTTTATGTTTAAAACTTAAAAGGCAACAAATCATAGGTTAAAAATGTCAAGCCAGCCTTGGTGATGCATATCCACAATCCTAGCACTCATGTGGATGAAACAGGAGGATTTTGAGTTCAAGGCCAGCCAGGGCTGCATACTGGATTTGAGGTCCCAGAGAGGGAAAAAACAACTCTCAAAATGCCTGGAAGTCAGCAGCAACAACAAAAAATACTACAAATCAAAATGTATATAGCTAAAACACTACATATACAAAGTGGGGTAATAAATTTCTACATTAGAAATTAATAAAACACTTATTTCAATAATTTATATTTTAGAAGTTCAAGAATATAAAAGGCATAAAGGACAGAAGTCAACAGGAAAGGAAAAAGTGATAAAAATAAACCCAAATTGATGCAATGGTCTCGCATTAGCTTTAGAAAGTTAATACAAGGGAAGCACAATATTTTTTTAAAAAAAATTAATAGCACCAAGTGTATTTCTCAGCTTAATCTTATCAGAAACACACAAACATTGAGTAAATCTCCAAAAAAAAAAAAAAATACAGTTCTTGGGTGTGTGCTAGGATGGATAACCAGAACAAAATGTCTCCTTATATCATATCACCATTTTTAAATGAATACATAAACATTAAAAACAATAGTCCTTACCAATGTATACCCACACTGACAGTTGCTCAGAATGTTTTGACCCACTACTCTAGCTTAATATACAGTGTAAAGAACATCAAGATATATCTATCAACCCTCTCATTTTCTTTCCTTTTCCCCACCTAGCGTATGGTCTATGAAAAATCAAATAAGCACTAATACAGTAAGTATTAGGGGAACTTTATACTCCATTACCACAAACAGACAGATCAACTACACAAAAAATCAACAATGAAATACTGAAGCTATACCAATCTTTTAAACAAATGGACTTAATAGATGTCTACAGTTTTCTACCCCACAAAATCAGAATATACATTCTTCACACAGGTCATCCTCCAAAGGAGACCATATGCTAGATCACGACCTCTCTTTAAGGAAAGAGGTTTGTTTCCTTACCCATGAATAAGAAAGATTGACCGTAGCTCTTGGCAGCTTTCAGTCCATGATTCTTTGAGCCTAAACTGCTCAGTACAGAGACAAATGCCTGATTTCTTCTGTTATTGGATATAGAAGTAGAATTGCTCCACGTAACCTAGAACACATCTTATTCTACTACACGTAGGGTAAACAGTTGTCCTCATAGTTATGCATTCTTTGCTACAAATTGTGGAAGAGATATGAAGCCTAACAAAATTTATAAGAATAAACAATGAGGGAGCTGCTTCTAGGAGCTGATTTTTACAAAATGGTTTTGGAGAAAATCCATATATAATGTTTTATATAGAGTGTTAAGAAAGTTAAATTTATACCACCATAAAATGTTGGGTATTGATTTTTGTTGTTGTTGTTGTTGTTTGTTTGTTTTGGGTTGGTTTGGTAATTGGGGGGATTTTTTTTTTTTCTGTTTTGGCTTGGGTTTGGGTTTTTTGAGAAATGGTCTTCCTATGTAGCACAAACTATACCCCAGACTGGACCCAAACTCACAAACTTCCTGCCTTGCCCTTCTAAATGTTTTAATTACAGATGTGTACTGCTACATCCAGATTTATTAAAAAAGTAACTAGTTAATCTCCTAGGTTGAATGAGAGACTATTTACCAACTGGACTATTTCTTTTATTTCATACATAGGTTCTCTAGCAATCTGTTAAAATGTTAATTTGTTTTTTTTCTCTATTCTCAGTTGTCCATGCATTTATGGTCATTGTATTTTAAAATTCTGTTTTTTAAAAAAAATCACATGTATAAAATACATTCCATTCCTTAAAAACTCCAGCTTATGTAAACTTCACCATGTTTGGATTTTTCTACATGTATATTTGGATTTGACAAGTAAGTCTATAGTTACTTTTGTGAAATTTGTTTCTACAAACAACCCCTTTCATTTTCTCCTTTTAGCAGTTGAAGGTTAGAAGTAAATGAAATTTGGAGACTCTTTAGTATTTTGTGTTACTTGAGCAATTTTTAGAAAGTTCATTTCATTCCAAACTTACGGAATGTTCTTTGTGTTCAATTCAGTTTGAGCATGAAGAAAAATATTACTTTTGTTGAAAACAAGTGTTCAAATGCACTTATCACATGAAAAATTCAGAGTTTCTTCTACTTCTTTAAAAAGAGTTATGAGATATCCAAACTAAAATGTTATTCATAATTTTACCAATTCAATAAATGAAATGGCTTTTAAGATTCCCAGGTAGACAATTTATTTCTTATACAAATCAAATACACAGACTTTTTCTTATTACCATTCCCAATCATTTGATAAATGTTTCACATGCCAAGCACCACACACTTGTACTTGGCACTTAGAAGACAATGCTGAATAATGAAGAACACTTCAAATTATTGATTATAAAATGTTCAGCTAAATCCATAATATTTTATTTTATTAAGATCATAATATTTTATTAAGATCAGTAAAAGTAACAAAATGTACAGTTTTGGAAAGAAAAAAGAAAATAAATGTAATCAACTAAGAAGAAATAAATTACGAGCTAAGTATCTCTTGTATAAAATGTTTGAGACCAGAAGTGTTTCAGATTTTTTGGAATTTGGATACTTGCATAGACTTTACCAGATAAACATCCTAAATATCTAATCTGAAAATTAAAAATTAAAAATATTACAAATGGTTTTTAGATTAAGGATGCTCAACTTCCATCAGGAAAGCAGAATAAGGAGCACTATACAGTGTCAGGTAAAATGAAGGAGGATTTCTTCAATATGTCTGAACAGGATACTTTCTATTTAACTCCCATAATATGTCCTGACATTCTGCTAGGTGTTGTAACCTTAATCCTTCAATTACAGTCCTCCCAAGCACTCAAGGCCTGGCCATGCTGCATACCTACACAAAATATGTGACTTTTTTCATTCCTTCTCCCAACTCCCTTTAACCTCGATGAAAACAGTATGGCCTAAGGAAAGAAAATGATCTAAGACACTGAAACGATGTCTGTGTCCAGCACAATACTGCATATTTAACACAAGTTTTCCCTGAGTCCTCACAACTTTAAAGCATAACTCTAAAAAGACACAGATACCCCAAGCACCTAAATTGATCCCTAGCACATGGCAGACCTTCAATAAATATTTGATGAATGTACAAAGAATCATCCTGTAAAACAAGTATGGTATTATTACCCCCACTTGAAAGATCATGGAATGACTGAGAGAAGTAACTTAAAGTCACAAACAAAAGAATGGTCAAAATTTAAAACATTTAACAGCTAGTTCCATGCTAACCTTGGTCACTCAGAACAGACACCGGACAGAGGAGCTGGATTCTGCGGCAACCTTTCAGTTGTAGGACCACAGGAAGGTCCTTGGGAGGGATCAGGTTAAGGGGCTGGTAAGCAGGACAAGAATCAGATATATAATAACAAGCAGCCCTGGCATTAAGTGGTAGAACCAGCATTCCAATCTGTATTTACCTGACTCAAAGATTTCTTCTAAATGAATTTAGAATTTTATCATTTGCTAAATGAGAAAAGCAAAACAAATGGAAGTTCTAGTTGAATAAAAAACCATTCAAAACAACTGTAATGGAAATGGAATTAAAATAAATTAAAGCTTGGTAACTGAGTTCAATATGTTGCCACACAACAAAAAAACACACTGAATGGACTAAAGTAGAGTAGAGGTTAATAAGGAAAAAAATGTAAATGGAAAAAACAAAACTACAACATGAAGGTTTTCAATTCTAGATAAATAATTTGATGAGTCTGCAAGGTACAAGTACAACAGGGACAGAGACCAGCAGCAAGTGGGAAAGGTCAGGGTCAGAGGACACTGTGCAGTTGGCAAGATTCACAGAGATGACACTGAGTATCAACAGACAAGAATAAGGACCCCCAGAGCTTTTAGAGTCATGTTACATTCTTGTCAGTGGCTTTCACCTATCATCTCTACGTGGTTCTATTATAAAAATTATCCAGCTGTCTTTTTTTTTTTAATTTGAGACAAAGGGAGAAAAAGTTTGAAGTTATTTGCCACAGAAAGTTGTATATTTTATGAGTTTTAATTAATATCCTCAACCTTGGAGGATATTCCAGATGTCCATTAAGGTAAATTTATGGATGTATTTATAAACAGCTTATTTTTAAAAAACCAGAGGTGGAGCTGGGGACATAACATCATAGTACAGCACGTTGCGCAGCATGCGTCAGGCGTCAGGCTCTCGGTTCAATCTCAGCACCACAAAATAAGTAAATAAACAAAGTCCCAAACCTTTAGATAAGGTTACCTTACATGGACTCGAGATTTTGGCACTCATGCACAAATATATGATAACCTACTTATTTACATATTAACAAAAATAAGTCAACAAGTTGGTCACCTGTTGTTCCCTTCCCAGAAAGGCACACTGAAAGAGTGCCAACTGGTTGAGAAAATATTCATTCATTCCTTCCACTCCTTCATGGCAACAGCTGTATTTTCTTTTTTAAAGCTGACAAACTGTGCAATCACTAGCAAACTTTCCATGCAGATTTCTATATGCAAGAGATAAGTAGATGACTGAGCAAAAGGTAGAGAGCTTCACTTTATTCACTTCCTTAGGGCACTTCTCAAGTATCTATTTGTGGCTTCTTTGCTACCCTAAGCAATAACAGTAATTTGTTAGCTCCCCCCCCCAAAAAAAATCAGCTTATATGGAACTGGAGTTGAAGGTGATATAAACACATTTTGGACTGGGAAAAAAAAATATGGCAAATGTATATAGTAACATTTATATCATCAATAGTTGACCTAATCAGAAATGCATTATGTGAAAAAGACTAGACTCAAAAGAGTATATACTCTATGATTTCATTTATATGACATTATAGGAGAGAGAACAGATCAGTGGTTGCCAGGGAAAGACAGTGGGAGGAGCTGATTACAAAGCAGAAGCATAAGGGAATAATAGACCAATTCTGGGGAGTAATTGATCAATTTTCTATCTTGACTGTGTTGTAACTACATGATTAAATTGTAAATTGTCTGGATTCATAGTAAAATTCACTCTTGCTAGGTAATTCTATGTGTAAATTTTTGTTTTGTTTTGATACAGGGTCTTGCTTTTTTGTAGTTCAGACTGGCCCTGAGCTCAGCTTTGAACTCATAGCAATCCTCCTGCCTCTGCCTCCTGAGTGCTGGGATTACAGGTGTGAGTGCTGGGATTACAGGTGTGAGCCACCATGCCCAGCACTGTGGTATGTAGTTCTGATTGCTGGTGGGTGTGAGTCTCCACACCCAACATTGTTGTATGTGGTTACTGGGGTGTGAACCCGGGTCCTTGCACTTGCAAGGCAGGTGCCGGAACCACTGAGCTAAATCCCCTGCTCAATGTATAAATTTTTTAAAATACAGAAGCTGGGCATAAGTTTTTCATCTCACCTCTTCATTGGCCACTGCCTGTTTAACCCTCTGGACATCATCTACACAATGGTCCCACCTCCTCCCTCACCTAACAAAGGCCTATTCGTCATTTTATCTTCCAGAAAGGTACTTCTTGAATCCATCCTTTGATCTGGCAGAGTGCGGTCCTGGCCAGATTGGACAGCCAAATGTAACTAGTTAGGTTCATTTCTGGCATTGTCTCAGTTACTACTGAGCGAGCCTGAGCAAATTTTTCACTTGTCTGAGCTCAGTGTTCTCATCTAATGGGAATAACTACATATTACACACTTGAGAACCTAATGTGGAGCACTAGGTATAACCAAGTTGTAGCACCTGGCATATTAAGCGACTTTAAGAAATGTTTATTTGCTAAGTTTTTTCCTCTACCCTCTAGCCAAGCCCCATGGACCTGACATGTACATAAATGTATCACAATGCTTACTTCATGTATTGTAATTACCTCTGAAAAAAAAAAGTGTCTCTTTAATCTTTGAATTCACAGAAGCCAGCATGTTCAGTGTCTGATAGTCAATAAACTGGAGAATAGTTTGCCCACTTGATCTGACCTTCTTACAAAAGAAGGATTAGGAGATAGAAGCCCACAGGAAAGGCCAAAGTATATTTAGACAGTCTAGGATGGATGATTCAAAGCCTTCCAAAGTTTCTACAAGGACGTTATAAGACACATTACAGCACCTAAACACTCAAAATGCAAGTGAAGAGGCTCATGCCAAATACATGCAATGAAATGTACCATACAATCATTAAACTTTGTAGAAAACTTAAATTTTACAAAGACTATGATCCAGGCATTGTGGCACATACCTGTAGTCCCTGCTACTTAAGAGCCTGAGACAGGAAGATTGTTTAAGCCCAGTTTGAGACAGGCTGCCCAACGTAGAAAAAATTTATAAAGAATATATGTATGTCTCAAAACAAACAAACCAAAAATCACGAGAAAGATATACAACCAAAATGTTAAAAAGATTCATCTCTAAGAGTTGGTGAGGGATTACTAGTGACACTTATGTTCTTTTGTGGGCTTTTTAGAGCTTATCAATTTATTATGAATTTTAGAAAATCTAGAAATCAAAGAGTAATTCTTTAAAGAAAATCCTAGAACTCACTAATGACAATCTTCTATATTATTCAAGACTCAAATATGAAAAAATGAGAGATAAATGGAATATGCTAAATCTCCACAATAAAATATCATGTCTTTCCAAAGCCAAAAAGTAAAATATATTACATACAATAACCTTTGGTGAAAGAAAAAGTCATAAAAAGCTCCTCTAATTAAAAAGTGTGTTTTTTTTTTTTTTTTTTTTTTTGATTGGGTTGCTATCCTGTATTGCTCAGTCTAGCTTGGAACCTGCCTCAGCCTTCCAAGCAGCTGGGTTTCCAGGCATGCACTACCACTCAGGGATTGCAAGAGTAATTTTTAACTTGGAAAATCTGTAGCAGACACATAGCAACATCTCAGATGTTAACTACACATATTTAAATTGCCTTTCCCTTCTTCTCTCAACTTGTCAATAATAAGCAAACTTTACAAGACAATGGATAGTGAATCAGGGGTTAGGCTGTCCTCTGAAGAATAGCTTCTACAGTTCAATCTCTAGTTTAAAATTGTGATCTATACACATATTACTTAAACTTGTAAAACAAGCTTATCCTGTATTCATCCTCTATTTGGGCTCTTGAGAAGAACCTGTTGCTTCTTTTTGAATGAACAATGGGACTTCTAGTTTCAGTAATCCCACCCACAAAATTCCCTCAACTAACATGATGTCTTCTCTAGTAGTAGCTGAGCAAAAAATAACTTCTCCCATTCCACAGTAAGGTTTGTATTTCAAAGGATGACAGATGTACATAATACAATATTGGGGTGCGTGTTTTTGTGTTTGTGTGTGTGTGTTTGCGTGTTTGTGTTGTTTTACTGGGTATTGAACCAAGGGCCTGTCTACTGATCTACAACACCAGCCCTTTTCTTTTTTTTTTTTTTTTTTTTAAGATAAGATCCCACAAAGTTATTAAGTTGCCTAGGCTGGATTCAAACTTGCAATCCTCCTGTTTCAGTCTCCCAAATACTGGGAATATAGCTGTGTGCTATATTGACTTAAATAAAAAAGCTAAGCATCTTCTAAAGAGTTGAATAAATACCTCAGAAAAACTTGGAGAAGGTAGTGGATGAAGGCAAATTTTAAACACTTGCATAAAGCTTTAGCATTCAGACTCACATAAATCGACTGATTTAATTTCATCATTCAGGTACAAAAATAGTTATCTCAGTGCTCAATAAATGTGTAGAAAAAAGTCAAGAATCTACCAAAAGGGGTTCAGATTATAGCTCAGTGGTACAGTATTTACCTCCTATGCATGAGGTCCTGAATTGAATCTTCAGCCTTGCAAAAACAAAACAAAAGACACCCCCCAAAATTTTTAAATAAATAAAATTCAGACCTGAGATCTCACATCCTGAGTCTTAAGACAGTTTGTACCACCCTCAAAATTAAAACTTACTTTAAAAATCATAAAAGTATTTATATGGATTCATCATGTCTAGTCTGAAATTATGCCAAATGACAAGGGTCCTGATACTAAAATAGTTATACTAACTTTAGTGTTTTAAAAAAAAAAAAAATTCTTACTTTGTCAGGAAGTCACCAAATTGGCATATCTAAATTAGTATGCTTTGTTTTTAACACACACAAGTTTTTAAAAGGCACACAAACATAAGACATACAAGCCAAGAAAGTTTGGCAAAAATTTTTTAGTGGTTATTACTGTAATAGTAAATCATATATCCATTTTTCAAAAAACACATGCTTCCACTCAAGTTACTTTATATAGAAGGTAGGCTAAAGGAAAGAATCCCACAAATTTTCTTGAAAGCTAAGCAAACATTCAATAGTGAAAATACACCAAACAATAAGGAAGAAAATGCAAATGTTGCTTTGTTGACCAAGTGCTTTATTTACATAGATTCTCATTTAACCTAACAAGTCCTGAAAATACAGCTCAACAAGACTAAATAAACAATTGTGACATGAAGCAAGAAAACAGCAAGCAGAATTTTGATTACTATATTCCAAGTCTCAAACTTTTTTACACTTAGCGACACTTACTTTGAAAATTAATGTATTGAAAAATCAGCCGTTCTCAGCAATGAGCTTTCTGTAAAAAGTTCTGTTGTTTTGCTAGCAATCAAAGGACAATTTTCCTTTGGAGGTTGTCCTTTTCCCTGTCCAGGGGTCACAGAAAATCATGACAGCAGTACAAATTCTCAATGTTGATTATGATCATAATGTGAAAAAAAATGTACCAATAAAAACAAAAAAAAATTTTAATTAAAAAAAAAGAAAATCGGGGCCGGGGATTTAGCTCAATGGTTCTGGCGCCTGTCTTGCAAGCGCAAGGACCCGGGTTCGATCCCCGGTAACTACATACCTACACTGGGTGTGGAGACTCACGCCCAGCAGCAATCAGTTCCACATACCACAGTGCCGGGCATGGTGGCTCACGCCTGTAATCCCAGCACTCGGGAGGCAGAGGCAGGAGGATTGCTGTGATGAGTTTGAGGCTGAGCTCAGGGCCAGCCTAAACTCCAAGGCGAGACCCTGTCTCAAAAAACCTAAAAAAAAAAAAAGAAAAAAAAAAGAAAATCATGACAGCTTATTATTTCAAACTACCACCCTAACAGACCCTCCACTTACAAACCTTGGAAATGATCCTGTTAATCTGTGCTTGAAGTTTTCTTAAAGAGGCTCACGATGTACATTTATTCATTCATCCAATATTTGGGTTTCTTCTTCACCTATCACACTCTCCTTTCTTATTCCAATTTTTAAAGAGTAATCTATACCAAACAAATTTCCCTTTATTCATTAACTACCTACTTTGCAGCTCATGTCAATTTGGTTGTCATCCCACTGTTGAAATGATTTTACATAATTTAATCATAGATCATTGTAGATCTAGATCCAATGGATACCTCCCAATCTTTATTGCTCATTCAGGAGAACAGAGATATAATCATTCTCTCTAGTTGGCTTTTAGAAACACTTTCCTGGTTTGTAACATGTTCCTTCTCAATCTTGGTGTTCTTAATTTCTTGCAACTGATCTAAAATATCTGTGTTTTTCAAAGCTCAATGCTAAACCTTCTTCTCTTCTCACTTTATAACTTCTTTCTGAGATTCCATCAATTCTCATTGTTTTAATTATTATGAATATGCCAATTTATCTCCCAAAAGTCAGCCATTTCCTCTGAACTTTAGCACCACTTCTACAACTCAGGACTTGATACTTCCACTTAAGATGCCCCCAACCAAACTCATTATATTCTGTCCTCCTTACCAATTCAGTTCTTTCCTAGTGGCCTCCAGCTCAGTGCTTGGCAGGAAACCAACACCCATCCAATTGTGCAAGCCAGAAAATACAGAACTATCTTTGACCAACACCCCTCAAACCTTCCACTCTCCAAACTGAACGTGTCACCAAGATGAGTAATTTTTACTCCTAGGAAGTAATTTTTACTTCCTAATATCTGTCAAATGTATCCCCTTCTCCCCATCTCCACCACTACTTTAAATTGTTTCAAAAGCCTACTTGTATGACTATCTTTATTTCCTATCACGTCTAATAAATCTTGATAGTTCAAAATCTCAAATACTTCAGCTAACACAACTTTAACTTATAAAATATTCACCCAAGTTATTGTTCCAAATTCTTCCTCCTCTCTCTCCCCTCTCCTTTCTTGGATAGCTACATGTATGTACCATAATCCTTGGCTCTACTCAGTTGGGGTCCTTCACACTTAGCCACATACCAAGCCTTTTGTTAAATTTTATTTTTGAGACAGAGTCACTAAATTTCCCAGGCTAGACTCAAATTTGCCATCCCCTTGCCTTAGCTTCCAAAAATATACCATACTCTTTTTTTTCATTAATCATGAGAAGTGTGAAGATATGAAATAAGGACAACCAGCACAAAGTTCTTCCAGTGATCTGCCCTTCTTCCTAGTAAATCCTAAATAATGATCTAATTAACTGGTGAACCCTAAGAACAAATTCCATACTTCAGGAAATTTATATCACTATAAATGTGACTTGACAGGCTTACTCAACTGAAAAATCAGAATCTCTACAATTTCGACAGCAACTTCAAGCCTTGGGAAGCATTCTGAAATTTTAGTGAATTTGACCAAATTATAGTCTGTTTTGGCTTCTCAAGGTAGTAGGTATTACCATTTTTCACATTATTACTGACAGAGAAATAGGCAGCTAGTTGTGCTACTTCATGAACTACTTGATTTTTGACACCAATGTTAAGGCAGAAGGACCTGACAAGGCTCAACAACCATGCCACCCTCTAGGATACTGTCAGGAGATTTTATCAGTGGTGAGCAGCTCCCACAGCAGGAGGCTTGGAGCAAGGAATAACAAAGAAAGAAAAAGAAGAGAAAAAGGAAGAGGGAGAGAGACAGAGACAGAAGTGAGAGAGAGAGACACAGAGAGAGAGGAGACAGAGAGAGAGAAGGAGGGAGACAGACAAGAGAGAGAAAGCCCAAAGGAGCCAGAGTTAGGTGGCCTCAAAGTTGGGTTGAGGTAGCTTAACCTATCAGAAGCTAAGTTGTCTTTCAAGGTTCTCACCTTGCAGGAGGCTCAGTTCTGTTTACTTTTAACAGACATTAATCACAGGAAAGAGAAGTTTATGGCCATGAGGAGGGGGCGTGGGGGATAGGAGCCCTGGTGGGTCTTTTTACAATATAGGGTAACTTTCTAACACTGTAACTTTTCTAACACTTGGTCACAGATAAAATCATGTACCTACTCCTGGACAGAAAGTCAAGGGCCCTATGTTACTTTGTATCAGGACCCAATTTTCCTATATTACTGACTCAGTGCTTTAGTTATCCTTCAGTTTTCTCATTTTCTGCTGACTGTACCATTTGCCCTACTCTTGACCAAGATAGATTACTAATTAACTCCCTACAAATAGGCTGCATTTGCTCAAGATAAACTGTTGTACTCCAAGTGCTCTTTGTCTTGAGTCCACTGGTGTCAACTGCTGCAACATATGTACTGCAGCAACCAACTAACCTTAGCAAGTGAACATGTACACTATGATTTGGAGAGATAACCAAGCAGATATTATTTTCATTATAATTTACATATAACTAAATGAAGCAGCCTTGTGATCTTACCCATGGAGATCACAGAGAGTACAGAGACAAGAGCAGAGACTTCCAAACAAATGGCTTTTAATATTAAATCACACTTTAAACTCTTCCAATAAATTACACAAACTACCTCTCACTACAGAATCATCTATAGTGTCTGCCCTGAGCAAAGCATAATGTTCATGCAAAAATTTATCTTCAGAAAAGAGAATTACTCATCTGTTTTCAGATTGGATTAATAACTACAATATGTTCAGTGATAGCACTTAGAAATTCATTCATGTTTCATTCTTGTTGTGCGACTAAAGCTTCCAACACAGATATCCAACACAGTTATAAAGTCAGCATTAGGCATAACCTGTCTAACAAGTTTTGATGAGATCATGATTTAAGAAACCTTTTCTCTAATTGGGCCACTGGGTCAATGAAGATAATATTTGAAAAGAATCACATGTAAAAAGTTCCTGCCCTCTATCCATGCCCTTCCCCCTTACAAGTGTCATTTACCTCTATACTATTACTATGTTAGGGATATTTTTAAAATCAAATTGGGATGTTATCTCTAAAATGTGCATTTAAAAAAATTACTTAAGGGAAAATTTTGTAAAAATATAAATTTCAATTCTACTTGGTTATCTGTTTAACATACTGCTGCCCTCTCTGAAGATTACACCTAAAATGAGAACTACCACAAAACACTAGAGATGTATGTACCCATTATATACACCTTTACACCTTTTTCTTAAATGCTGTGAACAAAAGGGCAATTTTTCACTAATAAACTAAAAGAGAACTAATATATTTAGTTCATTCAGTCTGCATTTAAGTTAACTCTTGACCAGTTTGTATTCAAGAAACAGATTCATGTTTTAAGAGTAAATACTAAGAGAATTTACTTCACAAACACCATTGTTTATTTCTATTTTGAATTGACAGTTATCTCTTAAACTATGAACATTCATCTGGGTACCTTGTTTATAAGCTGTGGGCATACTGGTCTCCTGGAAGTACAATCAGAAGTAAATGAGTCATCTGATCACAGAAAGAAATAGGTTAGAAGTACTTAAAACATGTCCAACAGTGATCCAGGCATTAGAAAAAGAAATACAAGCCAAGATCCAACTCAATTCTATTCAAACTATAGTCAAGATTATGCTGTGCAGTGTTCTCAAAGAGAAGTCACCAATATATGAATCATATTTAAATAGCACAGCATGTCACTAGTACCAAATTGGTTTACTAGCTTAATAATGATAATAGCAGCAGCAATATTTGAGTGCCTAATGCAAGCCAGGAGGGACTATGGTAAATACATTATCTCACACATTATCTCATTAGATTTCACTGGAAGGCACTATTAGCATGATCTTTTCCCTCATTAGATGAGGAAATAAAACTCAAAAAAGCTGAGATGGCTTGTCTAATATCACATAATAAAAGATGGACTAGAATTCAAATTCAGATAAGTGAGTAATTTAAATACGTGGCTGTTCAGTCCTGTGACAGATGTCTGAATGCCTACTGTGTGCCACACACTTTCTAAGCCCACATCACAGTGTTTCCATCTTATAGCTGCTAGCTTCTGGACTTTTACAGCAATCATTTCCAACAGTTTGTTGTGGTTTGGTTTTGTTTTGTTCTTTTTGCAGTTCTGAGGGTTGAATCCAGAACCTTGTAGTGAATCACATCCCTGCCGTTTTTTGAGAGAAGGTCTCCCTCAGTTGTTTAACTGACCAGGTTAGGTTCAAACTTTCCTTCCTTCTGCCTCAGCTTTCTAGTATTCTGGGATTACAGGTAGGCA
This sequence comes from Petromus typicus, assembly GCA_004026965.1. Lineage (NCBI taxonomy): Eukaryota > Metazoa > Chordata > Mammalia > Rodentia > Petromuridae > Petromus > Petromus typicus. The sequence continues at coordinate 41,821 of PVIR01003757.1, read as the reverse complement.
TTAGCCAAAAGTAATATTCGAAATGCTTTCCTATCCCTGCTATAAAGAAGAACAGTCCTGAAGAACAAAACAAAAATAGGCTTCATTAAAATATCTACCTATGTCCCCTTACACAGCTCTATATCCTCTTGAGGATAGAGACCTCAGTTTATTCACTCACTCTTGGTAATTCTACCATTACAACATAACAGGCCCTCAATAAGTTATCATACCGGCTGGCCCTGAACTCAGCCTTGAACTCACAGCAATCTTCTTGCCTCTGCCTCCTGAGTGCTGGGATTACAGGCGTGAACCACCACGCCAGCATTGCTGTATGTGGCTACTGGAGATTGAACAGGCGCTGGAATCACTGACCTAAATCCCCGGCCCAAGCATACACTGTTATCAGTATTTCTTATGATGCTTTGTCTTCCACAAGGAAGCAAGAAGCTATAAGAAATCTATGGGTTTATTTTTCCAAAAATTTTTGTAGCCCCAGTGCTAGGGTATTAATGTTATTAAGCTAATTCTATATGCCTCATAGGCTTCTGTGATATATCATGAATATATATACAATAGTTAACAAAGGCATATCCTAAGCATTCAATAATGTTTTTTGGGGCCGGGGATTTAGCTCAGTGGTTCCGGCGCCTGTCTTGCAAGCGCAAAGGCCCAGGTTCGATTCCCCGGTAACCACATACAATACTGGGCATGGAGACTCACGCCCAGCAGCAACCAGTACCACATACCACAATGCCGGGCATGGTGGCTCACGCCTGTAATCCCAGCACTCGGGAGGCAGAGGCAGGAGGATTGCTGTGATGTGAGTTTGAGGCTGAGCTCAGGGCCAGCCTGAACCACAAAGCGAGACCCTGTCTCAAAAAACCTAAAAAAAAAAAAATGTTTTTCTTCTCCTCATTTACCTCTCTAACACATAAGCAGCCAACCAATCTCTCCTGCTGACACAAATGAACCAAAAGGCAAAGGAGAATCTGGTTTAACAAAATGCCAATGACCTGAGGTACTCATCCACTACACATCTCCTAAATGTCATTTTCCTGGACACCCCACCCTGAAAAAAACTCAGGAAACATTTCCAAGCAGTGACAACTTAGCACCAAACCACGAATTCTAACTATATCCTCTTTGGAACACTTCCCCAAGGGTGACTGATTGAGGATGGCTGAACACCGTATATATGATTCACATGTAAGAATGCAGGAAGGACAAAGGTCCTCCTTTCCTGTGCAGACTCAGGAAGAATTCCTGACATTCTATTTGAAGACCACGGCATGTTACTGAACAAGGCAAAGTATTTACATCCTCCAGTTATATCTCCACTGAGTTACTCTTGTTGCTAACTCTTGATAGTTAATAGCAGTCTGAATTAAAATGTCTCTTTTAGGCAGCAAACACATTCTCAAAATATGATAAGCAGACATTGACTTTGAAACCACATCATGATTAAACAAGATTAAGAGTCCTAGGGCGATTGATTTAGCTCACTGGTGCCACACCTGCCTCAATTCAAGGTCATAAATTGGTCCCTGGTATCACACACCCACCACACACACACACACACACACACACACACCCACCCAACCCCCCAAGTCCTAAACCAATGCCAGGTGTGGTGGTGACTGCCTGTATCCCAGGACTTGGAAAGACTGAGGCAGAAGGATCTCTGGATGTTCAAGGCCAGTCTAGACTACATAGGGAGTTCAAGGTCGGCCTTTTGAATCAGTATTCAAAGTTCATAAACCTCAAAAATGCATTACTTAGTTCCTAACACACACATCTTAGCTGGGTTGCCTTGGATAAGTTTGCCAGCTGCCCTATGCCTCATTTCCATCACCTACAGAAGCAGAGATGGCCCAATAGCCCTCACTGAGCAAGCTGAGGGACTGCACAGGCTGCACACAGCCTAGAGAACTAAATTCAACTTTAGAAGTTAGCAGTTATGAAATAAAAACACTATGATGTGGGCTTAGAAAGTGTGTGGCACACAGTAGGCATTCAGACATTTGTCACAGGACTGAACAGCCACGTATTTAAATTACTCACTTATCTGAATTTGAATTCTAGTCCCTCTTTTACTATGTGATATTAGACAAGCCATCTCAGCTTTTTTGAGTTTTATTTCTTCATCTAATGAGGAAAAAGATGTTAATAGTGCCTTCCAGTGAAATCAAATGAGATAATGCGTGAGATAATGTATTTACCATAGTCCCTCCTGGCTTGCATTAGGCACTCAAATATTGCTGCTGCTATTATTGTTATTTACTCTGATATTTAGAAATAAAAGTTACAAATTAAGAATGCTATTGAGGTCTGGGTGTGATAGCACAAGCCTGTAATCCCAGCACTCTAGGAGCCTGAGGCAGGAAATCACAAATTCAAGCCAAGTTTGGACAGCTTCACAACATAGTGATGCCTCATCTCAAAATAAAAACAAGAAAAGAGTTAGAGATATAGTTCAAGTGAAAGCCTGAGAGAGAAAGAAAGAGAGGAGAGAGACAGAGACAGAGAGAGAATAAACCATGGGTCCAGGCACAGTGGCACACACTGTAATCTCAACTATCTGGGAGGGTGAGAAGGTGGATCACAAGTTAAAGGCCAACTTAAGCAACGTTGGGAAACTCTGTCTCAAATTTTAATTTTAAAAGGGAGAGATAAACTCAATGCTCCCTGGAGTCATTCCTTAGTACTCAAAAAAAAAAAAAAAAAGAGAGAGAGAGACAGAAAGAAAGAAAGAAAAAGAAAAAAACTCACTGGAGTGATAGCTCAATGGTGAAGCGTGTCTCTAGCATGTGAGGCGGAGCTGAAGCTCCAACACTGGAGGTAAAAAATGATACAACACCATAATCCAGCCATACTAGCCTCTTCCTTGTTTATTCCTTTGGTCCTGAAAACCTACTCTTCCCTGTTGCTTGGTATCTTCCTCCATTCCTCCATACCCCAACTTCATCCTTAAATCTCAATGTATCTCTCAGTTTAAACACTGTTTCCTCAGAGCAGCCTCCCTTGAGACTGTCATTTCCCAAAGTCTCCCTCAGTCATACCGTGTGTTGATTCTTCACTAGTCTTTATAAGCCTGTTATTTGCCAATAGGAGTATGGAGTAATCTTCACACTAGTATTTCTAGGTCTTAACACTGTACTAAGCACTTAAATGTATACTCAGTAAGTAATTAAGTGAAACGTGTAAAGTCAAATATTTAAAAAACATTGTGTTCACGCAACATAAAAACAATTTTAGGTTAATGTATATCAAAATAAGTATTTGAAAAACAAATATAAGCAGAAGAAAGGATATGAATAGGTATTACATAATGATTTTTTTTCTTTTGCTGCCTGCCTAACTCAAGAATGGAAATCAAATAACAGAATTTCTACAAATGAGAAACCACACTTATCATTCAAAGCTTTAGAATATTAATTATTATTTTTTTTTTTTTTACAAAGGGAATAATCATTCCAAAGACTTGGACAATAAAAGTAGTAAAGATACAACTAACTTTTCTGGAATAACCTGAAATTCAGGATTTATTACTACATAAAAGTGTTTCCATTTGTTTAGCTGTACTCTGCTACAGACTTATACAGATCAGTTTCCACCATGCTTCATATAATCACTCCTCGGAAATCATATGTGTGGCTTTTACACATGACTGATAAAACATTAGACTTCAAAGGCATTCCATGGAAAACATTTTGTTTGGGTTTGTCGGTAATACAAAACTAGTTCATGGTACTTCTAATAAATCATTATAGGTGGTAGGATTATAACCAATTACTTTATTTAACAAAACATATATTAAGTGCAAGCACTTCTGTAAATACTTCACATATTGACTCATTTAAGTCTCACAACAATCCCAAGGTGTAGGTTCTTTTCCTGTTACACAGCTTGGGGGGAAAAACACACAAGCAGTGAACTTTCCCCAAAGCCATGCAGTCTGTTAATGGAAGAACTGGAATTTGACTCTACACATTCTGAATCTAAATTTGACCACTAGAAAATGTTGTCTCTAATGTTTTAAATAAAAACCTACAGCTTATAAAGAACAAGTCATTCCTAATTTTAAACTACTTTCTGTTAAGTATAAAAACAACTCTGTCTCAGCCATCTGGACTTCAAACCTAAAGACTGATGGAAAAAAGGAAAGCAGAAAGAGAAAAAGGAGTGGAAGGAGGAATGAAAATTAAAAAGGTAAAAAGAACAAGGATGGAGGAAAAGACAAGAAAACTTCTTGTTACCACCATTCATAATCTCTGGATGGTAAAAATGCTTTTTTGAAAAAGAAAGACACAAGTGAGTATCTCTGCAATCCCTGATTAACCTACTGTACAGAATGTATATTCCTATCTCAAATGCTGAAGAAATCTAAATTAAGAGTAGGCAATTAACATTCCAAATTCCTTCCTATGAAAACTGAAGATACATGTCAACTACTCACTTAAAATCTTGGAATGTAGTCACTTCTGTTACCAGCTCTTTTAAAATCTTTTTTGGCAGGGCTGCAGGCTGACCCTAGTGACACTCTACTCCTGACCTACATCCTCAGTCTTTTTAGTCTTTATTGTGAGACTAGGTTTTACTAAGCTGTCAATTTGTGATCCTCTGGCTTCAGCATGTAGAGGAGTTGGGATGACAAAAATGCAATGATTCACAGGCTCGGTTTTTCTCTTTCTAACAAGTAAATATTAATTTAAATGTCAGTTTCTTTCTTTTTCAATTTCAGTTATTTTATTTTCTTAATTTATTGGTTATGATCACATTCATCATTGAGAATTTGTACCTGTATATAATGTATTTTGATTCTAATTTTTCCCATTCCCCTGCTCTCTTAAACTTCAATTTCTTATCCAAAAGAATCAGAATAATTCCCCAAAGTGAGTAATACGTTGGAAACTTTGGTAGAGCTCAGCCAAAAATTACTAAATGAAAAGTAAGTTAATAAAGATTCATAGCATGTCTGAGTTTCCAAAAGGATGTTATTCAAAGAAAATATAAAGGAAGAATTTAACATTTCATAAAAGATAAAGGGGGAAAAATCCTCTGAACTTTTCCATACCCAATTCCAAACAAGGTAAATTTATGTTAAAGCTCAACTGTACGAGGAACCAATAGAGCCAAATAGTAATAATTTCTTCTCGGCTGCTACTTTTGCTCCAAAATGCCCACTTAAAGGAAGAAAAAGCCTTCTCAGAGGATTGTAGTCTGACTAAGGAATACGCCACCTTGACAAATTTTTGTTCTTTTTTCTGAGATTCCTTCCCTCTGGTTGAAAGCAAAATAGAAAAATAAGTAAAATGCAGAAACTAAACCAACAAACTTCCACCAGAAGCAAAAGAAATTTCCTTAAAGTTAATAGAAGCCGAAAAGGCAGTCAGAATGGGCATTGATCCTATTTGTTTTATTTATTCACAGTGCCTAATACAATGCTAAGCACCTACTAGTCAACAAATGTGTGCCAAGTAAGTGGATAGCTGGGAGTGGTGCGTACGCTTGGGAGGCTTAGGCAGAAGGATCACTGCAAGTTTAAGGCTGGCCAGAACTACATAGTGAGACTGTCTCCAAAGGGAGGAAAGAAGAAGGAAAGGGAGGAAGAGAAGGAAGGAAGAAAAAAGAGAAGATGGAAAGAGAAAAGGAGGAAGAGAAGAAGGGGCGCAGGGAGGGAGGGAAGGGAAAAAAGAAAGCAAGCAAGGACAAATACCTGTTAAGAGGGGAGACACGAAATACTGAAAGCTATTTACCAGATGTGAAACTTTTCAAAATTGTCTCTTTTTTTTTTTTCATTTGAAAAGACCCAGAGTGGAGGTCAGAAAAGGACCGCTCCTGAGGAGATAACCTACAGGACAGAATGATGTCAGCATCACGACTGAGGTGCTGACAGATGGCATCAGTATTTGGGATAATTACTGCGGTATAAAGAACAGATTCCAGGGGCCGGGGATATAGCTCAGTGGTTCCGGCGCCTGTCTTGCAAGTGCAAGGACCCGGGTTCGATCCCCGGTAACCACATAACAATACTGGGTGTGGAGACTCACGCCCAGCAGCAACCAGTACCGCATACCACAGTGCCGGGCGTGGTGGCTCACGCCTGTAATCCCAGCACTCGGGAGGCAGAGGCAGGAGGATTGCTGTGATGTGAGTTGGAGGCTGAGCTCAGGGTCAGCCTCAACTACAAAGCGAGACCCTGTCTCAAAAAACCTTAAAAAAAAAAGAACAGACTCCACAGGCAGTCACCTAGGGTTGGCCACCAGTGTTTTTATGCCACACTTTATTATCCACCTATGGACTTTGACACAGTGGTCATATCATATCTGGAGCACGCTAAGGGGACCATTCCACCCCCCGCCCCAAGATACCCAAAACTGGGGCTGATGAGCTCCTATGTATGTTTGCTATTACAGGTTACTATAACTGGTATCTAATACAGAAAGGAAACCTACCTTACTCAGTGAGTATTATCAATAGAGGCTGGTAAATAACAGCATATTCATAATATGTTCAAGATAATATATTCAAGAGAATTTAATGTAGGAACCATTTTCAAAAGTATAGGCAAGATTTGGGGAAAAAGAGGCATGATGGCATACTTATTCTCAGGTAGAAACATCAGGAAGTATTAAAATCTCTACCTCTGAAGGGCCAGCAGAAGGTTTACAAGGACCCAGAAAGATCTCTAGGTGGCTGAGAGAGACAGTCACCGAACAGGAACCACGGAGACACACACCCAGCAGGAAGGAAGTGGCTCTTCCAGGTCTCCTGTTGATGCTCCTTACACAGCGGCCAAAGCCAGCTAGAAACCAAAAGGTAAAGGCCCAGCTGATTCCCCAGGCAAGTTGTCTCTCGAGCACAGAGCAGGGTGGAGAATAGACCTTGAGGGGCAAGTGAAGACTGTGTATACACACAAAAGTATTTTAAAAGATTTCCATACAGCAAAACACGGAAACTGCCAGCCAGTTTCACCTAAACCTTCTAGACATGGAGACTGCCTGGAAATAAGTCATAAGCAGGGTGAATTCCTACTACCCTAGATCAAGTTTGAGGGGAATAAACATTTTAAGAGTAATTTTAGGTAACTTCTGGCATCTCTGCATCTCTAAGAGTAAACAGATGAGCCTGGCATGATGGGCAGCCTTGTAATCCCAGCACTTGGGAGGCTGAGGCAGGAGAACTGCTGCCAATTTGAGGCCAGCCTGGTGAGTTCAAGGTCAGCCTGATCTACATAGGGAGACCCTGTCTCAAAAAAAAGCCATTTCTCTACAGGACAAAGCCCTTCCCTGGGCTCAAAGGGGACCTACTCCACATCTTCATTACTGCACTTATCATGATATACTGTAATCTCTTGTTTATTTGTTTCTCCCTCATGAGACTCTGCGCTCCCTTAGGGCAGGGACTGTCCTAGTCATCTTTTTATCACCAGCAATCAACAAGGTACAAAGTTGGACTTCAACCAATATGCACGGAATCTATTCGTGCACTCACCGAGCACTAACTGGCAGCCTAATGCCACTGTGGCTAAAATATGTATGGAATGATCCCTAGCAATCGTAGTTCATCCACTGGGCTAAGACAGAGCCACCACCATACCAGTCCACCATACCAGTGCTCAGTAAATATGGCCTTTTCTACTATCACAGAACCATTCACCACAAAAACTAGAGAAGCTGAACACAGTGGCACACACGTGTAATCTCAGCTACTCAGGAGGCTGAGGCAGGAGAATCACTGGTGGAGGGCCAGTCTGAGTAGCTTAGGAGACCCAATTTCAAATTTTTAAAAACAGGCCGGGGGTATTTTTTTAGTACTCAGACTGAATCTCTAGTATCAAAACAAACAACAGTATCAACAATAAAATTCATACACAGAAAAAGATGGCAAGACTATGCTCCATTTCAGAAAGGAACCAAATACTTATCATTTCTCAGAATTTTAATTCTTTTTTTTTTTTTTTTACAGTTTTTTGAGACAGGGTCTCGCTTTGTGGTTCAGGCTGGCCCTGAGCTCAGCCTCAAACTCACATCACAGCAATCCTCCTGCGTCTGCCTCCCGAGTGCTGGGATTACAGGCGTGAACCACCACGCCCGGCACTGTGGTATGTGGTACTGGTTGCCGCTGGGGTGAGTCTCCACACCCAGTATTGTTATGTGGTTACCGGGGATTGAACCCGGGTCCTTGCGCTTGCAAGACAGGCGCCAGAACCACTGAGCTATATCCCCGGCCCCACAATTTTAATTCTTTATCCAACAATTTACTAGACCCATTGAAAGAGCTAATAAGAATACATATATAAAGGAATTCACATATAACACTAATGATAAAGATGATTTAGAGACATAAACATATAAACAGCAGATTTAACGCACACTTTGACATCATCCTTGACAAAATTATAAAGGACTTGTGTAACAAAATTCACAGAACATCATCATATTGAAATGGATATACTCTATAAAGCTGGGGTGGTCATTAACAGGATTGGGAAGATAATCACATTGTAATTATGAATCACTTTCACACAACCCCGTATTTGTAAAATGCTTAATCATCCTTTCATTGGTATAGTCAACTTTTACCTACAGATGCTCCACAGAAAAAATTAATGCCAAGTTGATAACCTTCTTCAAGCTACTGTGATTTTAGGCTGCCAATCTCCTGGTGTCAGTAAAGTGAATAAAACCAAATTTAATATGATCCTTAGTCTCCACTAGAAATGAGTTTGCCATATAAAAATGTCTTTTAAAACTCAACATGAAAATGTTTTGTCACTGCTGTCCTTCATTGTTGTTTGTAATATATATCTAATTAAAATTAGTCAGTGAGATACGTCATTTTCTATTTAACAGCAGGAAATTCTGAGCAAACTGTAACACACTGAATTACATTAAAAGAAACCAGGATCAAGAATGTAGCTCCGTGGGCTGGAGACTTAGCTCAGTGGTTCCGGCGCCTGTCTTGCAAGCGCAAGGACCCGGGTTCAATCCCCGGAAACCACATACAGTACTGGGTGTGGAGACCCACCCCAGCAGCAACCAGTACCACATACCACAGTGCCGGGCATGGTGGCTCACACCTGTAATCCCAGCACTCGGGAAGCAGAGGCAGGAGGATTGCTGTGATGTGAGTTTGAGGCTGAACTCAGGGCCAGCCTGAACTACAAAGTGAGACCCTGTCTCAAAAATCCTAAAAAAAAAAGAATGTAATTCCGTGGCACCACATTTGCCTAGCATGTACAAGGTCCTGAGTTCTATTGCTGGTACTGGGGGGGGGGGGGGG
>PVIR01003757.1:0-32454 GCA_004026965.1 Petromus typicus | reverse complement strand
CCTCTAGGCCTGTTATGTGATATTTACATCATATTGAAAATGTAGTCCATAACAATTATAGTTTATAAAACTGTACTGCACACAGGTTCCTCCATTATACATGAGTTTAAAATGTGGACCTACCATGTGGCTGTAGTTTAATGACATTAGCTTCAGCTGCCTCAGAGCAGTGTGTATTATGTTTCATCCCTCCTCTTCCCCTATTCAGTGTTTGGCCCATTTTTTAAAATCCTGTTTTATAAATTAATTTCCACTTGTAGGAAAAGAGGAGGTTGATCTATAATTATGATAGTACCCAATATATGAGAATGATAGAATAATGCCCAGTACATTAGCCTGAGCAAAATTACTTTGTTTTCTTTCCTTTTTAAAACAAGGTCTCACTGTGTAGTTCAGGCTGGTCTTAAATTCGCTTTGTGGCCCAGGCTGGCCTGGAATTCGAGGCAATCTTCCTGCCTCAGCGTGCTGAATGCTGGGATTACATTCGTGCACCATGACACCTCGAAAATTACTTCTGACTGAACATTTTCCTTTCCCTTCATGAAAACATAAACGAAAATTAACAAAATTCCACCAAAACCAAGAACAAGTTGAAATATATTTCTAATTTAACATCTTAACCAAAGGTAAACTTTTCGTTGCAATAAATACACTTAGTTGTGTTAGGCGTTTTGTTTTTTAAAAAAAAACAAAAACAAAAAACACCCAGCTAACAAAATCTACACAAACTAAGTAAGACTGGAAGGAAGCAAGAAGATGAGATTGGAAATACGTAGGTATATTCAGGAACTACTGGATTAGAGGAAGGGAAATCTCCTGTTTTGAAGCCATTATGCAGACTTGCTTCTAATACGCATGCAAAAGCCGCACACCTCAGACCCTGAAAACCTGCCAGCTCTGCTCCTTAGATCACTTAAACAAGAGTCAGGCAACCCCCAGCGGGTTTTGTTGTTTTCCACAATATAAATAGCTGACAAGATAGTGCTTGACCCAATACACATAAAAAGGGAGAATGCCACTTCTTGCAATTCCTGTAACTTACCCAATTCTGTCTCATCAAAAGGAAGAAACACCTGGCAACCAGAAAACCCAAAACCGAAGCCTTCCAATTATTAGGAAGACAATGCCAAACTCGCCACAGTTAAAGAATGGCTAATGCTCCTTGCGGGGCTGTCACGGGAGACCGGGACCTATACCACGCCAAGGTCTGCGCAGAGAGCAAACAGCAGGTCTGAGGCACCCTGCCCCTCAAACGCAGACTTCTTCAGTCCAACAGGCAGAAACTTGGCACCCTCATCCCCACTTGCAACCTCACAATTTACAATCTGGCAACACCTTCTAATTAGAAACGTTCTAGCCTTTTATAGCTGAGAACTTAAACTGCTTCTCACAAATAAGATAAATTAGGCACTGGCGCCTGCCACTGAGAAGTCGCAGTGCATCAAACCTCCAGTTTCGATACAGAACCTGAGGAGCCAGTGACAGGCTTCTCTAAGCGCAGGGAGGAGCCCACTGTGCTACCAGAGTGGACAGGGAAACGGAGGACAGGAGCACAGGGCGCAGCGCAGAGGCGTGAGCAGCATCGAAGCGGAGCTGGGCTCAGCACACCGGCGGGCGACAGACAGGCGGCGGTGGAGGCGGCCGCGCGGGAGCCGGGCACAGGCTGCGAAGCGGGTCCCGGCCGCAGAGGCGCCCCTCGCGTCCCGCGCCCGCCCGAAAGCCCCGGGGCTCGCGCGCTCACGCCCCTCGGGCCGGCAGCGCTACGTACCCAGCAACACGCAGAGCACATCCAGGGCCACGTACGGCAGCCGCGTCTTGTCAAACATGGTCCTGACAGAGCGGCGGGCGGGCGGCCCAAGTGCCTGGCGCTCGCGCCTGCCTCCGGCAAGGGCGACGGCTCCTCCCGAGCCGAAGGCGGCCTAGGGTCCGGAGGCGCTCCGACCGCCCGCAATGGCGGAGAGACCCCTCCCTCGCGGCTCCCGCAACCCTCGGTCGAGGCCGCGCCAGTCGCGTGCTGGCCGCGGCGCCGCTCTCGCCACAGGCCCTGCGCGTCGGCCCGGCCTGACCCAGCCGTTCGCCCTTGGGATCCCGGCGCCGCTCGAGCGGGCGGGGCGTCGGGCCTCGTGCTTTAAGGATGAGGACCGGTAGGGAGGAGGAACGCGAGCCCGGCCCCTCCCGCCCGGCTGCGCGGGGCCGACCAGCTCGCGGCCTGGGGCTGAGGGGGCTGCGGGCGGGGCGGGGCGGGGAACCCCGAGCCGGAGCGGACGGCCAATCGGAGCGCCGGCCCCGGCCTACCGACCTGCGGGGCACGCCGGGGGTTGGCCGCGCGGCGCGATGGGGCGGAGCGCGCTGCGGGCAGGGAGGCCTCGCTGCGGCGCGGGTTCTCCGCGGGTTCCGAACTCCGCCTCGGGACGATCGACAGCTGGGCAGGGCTGCTCCCCAAGGACTGCGAGGCCCCCAGCCCTAATCCCAGAGCCTCGGCCACCCGCCATCTCTCTCCTTCCGTAGGAATGGCTGAAGGAGAGATCTGGGTGGACAGTGACCACAAGCTATCGCACCGAATTCCAGTGAGGCGCCTCCTTGTCCTCTGCCCTGCGAAGCCTCTGCCTTGGCCTTCCTGTCTACCCTAGTTAAACCCAATTTTAATAAGAATCCTTCGATGTCATTCTCCCATCCTTGACATCTGATCACTCTTGTTATTTTGATAGTTGATATTTGAACACATTTCTTAGCCCCCGGACCTCCCACTTTTGATGTTTCAATCCTTGGCCGCCTTTAGCAGGAATCCCCCTGCCCTTGATGTCTCTTAGTAATTTTCCGTCCACTAGTTCCTTGACTATAAATCCGCAGCTGCTTTTACTGTTTTGAGTTGAGCTCAATTTCTCTCCCTACTGCAAGTCAGACTCCTATTGCAATATGCTGAATAAAGTCTCCACTATGGGCGCAGGGCACGTGGCTCAGCACTTACTATCTCACTCTTCCGAGGCCCTCGTTCAATCTCCTGTATTGAGAGGAGAGAGGGAAATTCATTGCTATAACAGGTGTCAGGGTGATTTTCATAGCAATGAGCAGCCCCCCCCCCCTTTCCCAGAACTAAAGAATAGATTTAATAATCTCAGTTTCCTAATCGGTGAAATGAGGATGTTGATAATCCCTGTGTTCTACTGAAGGGGAAGTGGTAAAGACCATAAAAAATTATGTAAGTTGCCCAATAAAGAGTTAAACCACTACAGATGTTAACAATTGGTAGCTTTCCTTCTACCATAGCTTACCTGCTTACAGTTCACAAAATGAACCTACTATGGCACACGTTTGCTATAAAACATCCCTAAAGCAGTGGAAAAATAACATTGAACTCTAAGAGACTAAAGGTGTAGCTCCAACTGATCTTCCACAAGTGAAATGTGTATTTCAAGAAGCATATTTTCTTTAAAAGGAATGTGAATTCGGTATTTCAACTTTTGTTTGAATACCTTCCGATAGCTTTAAACAAGTTGCATCTAAGAAAGTTGCGACAGTGTTTATTCTGTGGTTTCTCTTATTTCCAGAGGAGGTTACAATAAATTGAAAGTATTTGTGATATCTATGTATTCAGTATCCAACCAAAAAACATTTATTGGGAATCCACTGTGTGCCAGATTCAATCTGGGCTGTGTCTGGACAAATTTTGAAATAAATATTTATTTATTTATTGTTTATTTAGGGTTTGAGCCCAGGGTCTTTGCACTGAGCTACATCCTGCGTCTTTTTTATTTTGAGATAGGATCTCATTAAGTTGCCTGGCTCCCTCAAACTTGCAGTCCTCCTGCTTCAGCCTTCTTGCACTTGGCATAAACTTTTTTTTTTTTTTTTAGACAGGGTCTCACTTTTGTTGTTAAGGCTGGCCCTAGCTCACCATGTAGCTCAGGTGAGGCTTAAACTCACAGCAATCCTCCAGCCTCTGCCTCCCAAGTGCTGGGATTACAGGTATGAGCCACCATGCCCAGCATTGTGGTACGTGGTTACTGGGGATCCAATTCAGGACTCTGTGTTTGCAAGGCAGACACAGGAACCACTGAGCTAAATTCCTGGCCCAGCATTTATTTTTAAAGTAGTTTTTTAAAAGTTTTTTTGTATTAATTATTTTATTCAATATTTACTCATTCAATATTTTTTAATTTTCTATTAAAAGATAATTCACAGACAAAATTTACCCATTTAAAGTATGCAATCCTATTATGCTACTACTATCCCCACAGTCAATTTCAGGATATTTTTGTCATCCAATAAATTCCATATACATTAGTATTTATTTTTTATCCATCCCTCCATCCCCACTTCAACCAGTTCTCTAGCCTTTGTCCCCATATGTCTGTTTTGAATTCTTCTCCTGTGTGTCTGTAATTGTATGTCCCCTTTTCAGGATTTCCCCATCTCTCTCCTTCCAGTCACCAAGGTCTGAGGTAACCACCATTCCCATTCCATTCCATCCTATGAGACCGGTTTTCATAGATTCTAGACAAATGCTCTGCTACTGGCCCCGGCTCCAGCCCTTATAGATGCAGTATGTATATAAGTAGATCACACAGTATTTGTCTTTCTGTGTCTGGCTCATTAATGTTCTCCAGGTTCATCCATGTTGTCACAAATCACAAGATTTTAATCCCACGTATCCCAGTCATGGGATTGCTGGGTCATATGATCGTTCTGTTTCTAGCTTTTTGAGGAACCTCTGCGCTGTTTTTCTTAATAGCTGTCCTGAATAGTATTCCATTGTGTATATGTACCACATTTTTAATCCATTCATCTGTTGATGTACATCTATGCTAATTTCATGTCTTGGATTTTGTGAATAGTGCTACCGTAAACATGGGAGTGTAGATGTCTCCTTGACATTCTGATTTTATTTGCTTTGGATAAGGACCCATTATGGGATTCCTGGATCAAATGGTAGCTATTTCTAGCTTTTTGTTGAAGTATTTCTGCACTATTTTTCATACTGGCTATACATACATACTCCCACCATATAAAAGTTCCTGGTTGTCCACATCCTCACTAACATGAATCTTTTGGCTTTTTGATACTAGCCATTCTAACAGATAGGAGTGATCTGCCTCTCTTTGATAATTTGTGACAAAAGCAACATTGATTGAGGTGGCAGTACTATATCTACCAGACCCAGGACGTGGCCCTGGAGAGTCCAAAATGACCAAGAGAAAGTCTCTTCCTCAGCGAGCCTGCAGCTCAAGTAGGAAGCCTGGCATGTAACTGAAGAAGTATATACTGTGACAGAAGTGGGTTTTGTGTGCAGCAAGCATGCAGAGCAGAGTAGGTGGTCTGGGAAGATGTCACGATGAGGTGACACTTGAATTATTCTTTCTCGCCACTGTCCCACACATACATTTTCTTAGAAGAGAAGGAAGTAAAGTAGTGATAAACTTATTGAGTTCTTTTTTTGCCCTTTGAAGGTTACAGATAACAACTTTAAAGATAGAATAATAAGCCAAAATCCATTAAAATGCCTTAAGTCACTTCCTGATATCTTGAATGGGGTCTGTGCCATGTAAAAATTATAAGCAATCAGTTCTCATTTGGGGAAAGAATGAGTAAGAAATAATTTGGTTTTGAGTGTTTTGTTCACTGAGTGCTTGTTTTAGTTTATTGTCATGATTGGATTCTGGAGTGATCCACTATAATTGAGAAAGATTAGATAACTCAAAATGATGGAGAAGATAATAAGGAAAAGTCAAACCATGTTTTCAGGCCAAAAATTTTCTTTCTTGTAACACAAGTATCTCTTCTCTTATTGTTAAATATTGTGAAAGGAGAATATAATCTATATGCTCCATTTCCATTTGCTATTTATTTATTTATTTATGTTTCTTGAGACAGGGTTTCCCTGTGTAGTTCAGGCTGGTCCTGAGCTCACTATGTAGCCCAGGCGAGCTTCAAACTCTCAGCAATCCTCCTGCCTCTGCCTCCCAAGTGCTGGGTTTACAGGTGTGAACCACCATGCCCAGCTCCGCTCTCTTTTCAAATACCTTTGAATTCTCGATTCTGTCCCTCCTCCTTTACCTGCACTGCTCTCCAGTATATCATTGGTAAGCTTCCCCCTCTCTATTCCTTCTTGTCTCAACTACTCATCTCACAAAATGCCTCTAAAGTAATAATCAATTCCCTTAGGTATTTGTGTTTTCATATGCACAGGTCCTTTCTCTCCAAATGGGCTGAGGCAAACAGAGCTTTCATTATACTCAAGTAGCACTATAAAGCTAAAATAATTAAAAATGCATATGAAAAATCTAGTTGGTGGCTCACAACTATAAGTTAGCCAGAGTCACCTAGCCAGACTCTGAATAAAAAAAAAAAAATAAAATAAAAAATAAAAAGTCAATAACTGGTTCTCCAGTCCCATGCCCCAAAAGAAAAATTCACAGTATATTAAAATTCTTTTTTCACTTATTGTCAAAGCTATTTCTTTCCATATTAAAGTTTTTTTCAAAAAATATGACATTTGCTTTTACTTTTTCAATTTTATTTTACCCTTATTAGGTTTTCAATCATAATAGTTGATTCTTAAACATGTAACATATAAGTGAACGACCATGAATCTATTGGTCAACTAAACACCCAGAGCAGTGATAGAGAACCTTCCAGAACTTTCAGTAACAGCCCGCTGCAGCACGCGCACCATAGTGTCACCACTGCTGACCTAGATCATTTATCATCGAATTCACCTGTGTGCTCTATCCTTCTCTTACTCCCTAACTGAAGAGAAGTAATGATTATCCAGAATTGTGTTTGTTTTCCTTGCTTTCTTCCCCCTCAATGGTTTAACTGCATGCATATATATCTAAAAGTATATATTGTTTAGCATAGTTTAACTTTTAACAATATTATGCCATATATGTAGTCTTCTGCCCTTGATTTTTTCACTCAACTATATTTCTTTTTTAACTTAAAGTCTTATTTTTAGCCAAAATATGTTTCAAAAATATAAACTTTTAAACATGCCAGAGGTGAAAAAAATCCACCACTGCTTTTTAGATATTTTAAACACATCCTTCAGGCCAGGAGCAAATATAGATCTACAAAGGACTTGTATCAATATATTTAACAAACTCTTACAACTCAAACATAAGAAGACTAATACAAAATTTAAATAAACATTTCATCAAAGCAGACTATTAATGGCAATGTGGAAGAATGTGGAGTAATTGGAACTCTCAGAAATTGGTAGGAATGTAAGTGGTGAAAAAGTATATATAAATGCTTGGAAAACAATTTGGTAGTTTCTTTCAAAAATTAACATAAACTTATTGTATGACTCAGCAGTTCCACTGCTTGGGATCTACCCAAGAGAGATGAGGGCACGCATCCCCGAAAAGACAGTTACATAACTAAGCATCTCAGTAAAATTCATGGCAGCCAAAAGCTGATGACAATGCGCATGCCCTTGGTCAGTGTCTGCACAAAACGTGGGATAGCCATGCCAGGGATGCCATTCAGCAATGAAAAAAAATGATTTCCTAATACATTTTGCATTGTGACCAACTTCAAAAACATTATGCTAAGTGAAAAATATATTTGCTAAGACCTAGTGATGGACTTGTGGGAATTCATTGGTATTATTTCTAGTTTTGGTCACGTGTGTGCGTGTGTGTGTGTGTGTGTGTGTGTGTGTGTGTGTGTGGTGTGTGTGTGCATGCGTTAACTGGGAATTGAACCTGTGGCCTCACATATGCAAGTACTCTGTCTCTGAACTGCAACCCCATCCCTTTTTATTTTTTATTTTGAGACAAGTCTCCATAGATTGCCCAGGTTGGTCTGGAAATTTCTGTCTTCCTGGCTGTATCTGGGATTCTAAATGTGTGTCACATGCCCAGCCTGATTTTCCTTAAACTTAAAATTTTTCTATGTAATAAAATGTAATTGTTAAATGAGGGACTCACCTGTACTGAGATGCAACTGCTCTGAGAAAAAACCGTTTAAGCTAAGTGCAGAAGTGGAGGGACATCTTCACGTGCCTGGCTTTCCAGGCCCAGCAGATCTTATAAAAGAGTAAATGAGCTGTCTAAAGTTCCTGCATCACGCACAGTGACTAGTGAAAGCTGATTGCTGGGTTAGGTATTTCAATATAACTATTAAGTTATCCATTTCTAAAGTTTTTCTTTTATATAATGAAGAGTTTTAAAGAAATAAGATTGTCAAAAAAAAAAAAAAGCCCGGTTTAGTCACTTTGTCATTGCTGACACAATGCCTGACACCCACAATTTAAATGAGGAGAGAGGCTTATCTGTCTCACATTTCAGCCCATCGTCAGCCAGCTCCAGAAGAAAAACAGCATGGCGGAAGGACTGTAGGAAGAGCAGCTATTCATGTCATGACAGAAAGCAAAGAGTATGAAGGAAAGATCCAGGAAGAGATATATCTTTCTAGGCCAGCGATGGTGAACCTTTTAGAGCTTTCAAAGATAACAAATAGCCAGCTGTGGCACACGTGCCATAGGTTTGCCATCCCCCATGGATCCTTCTCTTCCAAAATCACATTACATTATAAACTCTAAAGTGAACTTAATCCACCAATGAGTATGGCATCTTCATGATATAGTCACCTCCCCAAACCCTGTCTACCATAGCACCTAGATATAAACCACATCATTCTACTCATGGCCCTCAAAAAACTCATGCACATCTGTTTATGCAAAATGCATTTAGTCCCTCTCTGAGTTTCCATAATCCTAAGAATTTCAACATCACTGAAAAGTCCAAGTCCAAGGTCTCCTCTGAGGCTTAAAGCAAACTCCTAGCTGTGAGCACTCATAAATATCAAAAAGACAGTTTTAAACACTGCCATCATACAATGACATAGGATAAGCACTCCCATTTCAAAAGAGAGGAATAGAAGGGAGAAACCAAAAGAACCAAAACAAGATTGAAATTCAGCTGGGGAAATGTTAAATCCCATAGTTTCATGTCTAGGGCCTAGGGCAAGTTGTGATGAAATGTGAGTTTCAGAGTGTTTGGATCATCCCACCACTACGGCATTGCCGATAGTTGCTGCCCTCAAGGTTTCTGCCTGGGGCTGGCTTTGCTCACTCCTGTGGCTTCCTTCAGATGACCCAAGTTCCTCAGGTCTGCACTGAGCTAGCAGCTTTACATTTACAGCTTCACACACTACGCTCTGAGGGGCACACTGCCTGGGCTCCCAAGCCTTCTTCTGAACTCTGATGGAAGCTTTCCTGACCTTACACCTCTTTCATTCTGCGTGCCTGTAAAACAAGCACCATGTTTATGATGCTAAGGTCTGCCATCTCTGTAAGCAGTATCCAGGCCATCTTGGGCCGTGGCTCCAGAGGCCTCCAAGTGCCTGGATGGCTGAGTACCGAGAACTGAATCCCAGGGAGCAAATTCTCTAGGCTGCACAGTGACCTGGGCCTTTCTTCTCAAAGAAAAGTCACTTTTGCAATTTTGAGCCTTCAGAAGGATGGGCCCTTGCTGATTTGTGACATTCCCTTGTGCCATTTTTTTCCGTATTGCTCTGATCAAAGGACTTGGTATGTTTTTAATGCTGATTTTTTGGGAACCAAGCTCTCCTCTACTCTATCTTTGTAGGTGCTTTCTTTCTGGAAAAGCTGAAAACTTTTTAAAGTGAATTTTTAAATTGTGTTTCTATATTAGATTTCACTGAAAGAAGCAACCAGTATCCATGCTGCAGCCTGAACGTTCAGCTGCCTTGAAGTATTATCACTCATAATTTCCGTCTCCTGAGGGGTCTCAGGACGTGAGGAAAATGTAGACAAATTTTCTGCTATAGAGTAACACATGTCCCCTGGAGTCCAGCTACCAACAGAGACCTTGTTATCAACTGAAACCTGAGCCTGGTTTTTACTATCTGCATTTCCTCTCAGCAGTCTGCATTTCTGAGCTCTAATCAGAATCACCTGTCAAACTTGGCTTACCACATTCTAGGGCTGCTTTTCCAGCTAGCATCTCCAAATCTTCCCATACTCCTCTTGTTAAACAGTTCCAGAGCTTTTGAACCACTGGTCATTTAATTACAGCAATAACCTCACTTGTAATAGAACTTATCTTAGTCACTTTCTTATCATTGGGACACAATACCTGATACAACATGAAGTCAGAAAGTTGAATCAGGATGTGTCTCAGGCTACAGTCAGTCAGCTCCAGAGAAGAAATAGCCTGGCAGAAGGGATAAAATTGGGATGGTCCTGTGGTATCAAGTACATCAAAGAGTCACTTGGGCTGACTAAAGAGTATGGCTAGAGAGTCACAAGACACATTCTATCATCCAGTACATCATGCATTGTGACCAATTTTTAACATACAGTTCAGAAGTGTTAAGTACATTCTTAGTGGTTGTGCAACCAATTTCCAAAACTTGCCCTCTTACAAAGCTGAAACTCTTTAGCCATTAAATAACAACTCTAGCCACATACGGTAGAGCACCCCCATAATTCCAGCACTTGGGAGGTAGAGGCAGAAGGATTGTTGAGAGTTCAAGTTCAGCCTGAGGAACCTAAAATTCAAGGCCACCCTGGAATACATAGTGAGACCTGATACTAGCTGGATTCTGTGGTATCAAGTCCTGCTGAAATAATTGGGTTGAAGAAACAGTCTAGCTGAGGATTCTTCAGGGCCATTCTGTTAATCAGGGCTTCTGAAATGTGGGATGAAAGGCATATTGAGAATCTTCTTAGAGTGCCATTTTCAGTCCACTTTGCTGCCTCTGTCTGAAAATGCAACTTTTTTAGTATGCACTCAATTATATGTCTTGGGCTTGGAGTGTAGCTTAGTGATGCTGCTGCCTGCCTGGCAAGTGCAAGGTCCTGAGTTCAATCCTCAATTCCACCAAAAACAAGGCATTAAATTTCTTTCATTACTGTTGCTGCAATTGTAGCCTTATCATATTAATATGACTGTATCACTTTATTCTTCTGACATGGTCATTGGAAGTATTTCAGCTTTTGAAAATAATATTGCTGTAAACATCTATGTATGTATCTCCAGTGTGAAAAGATAGCTATGGAAGGGCTGTGTCGTGGAATGTGCCTATGTGCAACTTCACTAGATAATCCCAGATGGTATTCTTAAAGGTTATACATTTTGCCTCCACTTTACCATTAGTTAATACAGCTTTTCGTTTTCATCAACACAATACTTACAGGATTTTTTAATTTGGAAGTATATGTGGTCAGGGTCTCCAAGATGGCTGGGCTCAGGCTTTTCGCCTAGGTGCCTCCCACTTGCCGATGAATTAACCAACATATGTTATGTAGTCTGTGCATGCACAGTGAACATGTAAACCAGTGGTCTGGGTTGTATAACTTTTGGTAACTTGCTGGCTTTGTGTGAGACACACATATATATACATATATATATGGGAGTGGGATCTCTTCAACATTGCTTCCTATACCACTGAATTAGTAAAACCATGTCAGACATTCCCACAGCTCTGCATCTGTTCGTCAGGCTGCCCGAATCTCGAATAACCTTTCTAGCCTGCACCTGTCTGAGAACAAGGTATTTGTTTGCTTGTTTGATTTTCGTTTTTAAGAAAGGGTCTTGCTGTGTAGACCATGCTGGCTTTGAACAGTCTCCAGTCGCTGAGATTACAGCCAGGCAACACCACACCTACCTCTAATTTTTACTACTTTAGAAGGCATAATGCTTAACTCAGTGTAATCATTAATGTGGTTGACTAGCTTTTCCATAATTTATTCACCAAAATGTTTCATCTTTTATAAGTGCTTGGTCATGTCTTTTGCCACTTTTCTATTTAGTTGTTTATTTTATTAAATTTTAGAAGTTCTTTATATATTCTCAAAAGTAACTGTGTGTTTTTAATTCAAAACACTTAACCTTTCATGGTCATTCTGATTTTGGGGTAAGCCCCTAAAGGCTTAGGGTGCTAGATGAGTGAATAAAGTGGATGAGGACACGTAACGTTTTTACAAGGCTGGTTTTCCATTGGGCAGCACTGGGTAGCCACGTTCACCATATGTTTCACAACTCATAAAGATACTTACAAAGGAGGCCTTCCAGGACTGCTTCAAAAAGGGGCAAGAACAGAATAAGTATGTTCAAAGGTAAAAGGAGTGCCGGGTACGGCCATGCATGCCTATAATCTCAGCACTAGAGAGGTTGAGGCAGGAGATCACTGAGATCAAGATCAAGGCCTACCTGAGCTAAATAGCGAGTTCAAAGCCGGTCTGAACTACATAGTGAGACCCTATCTCAAAAAAATAAACAAACTCGGGCCAGGGATTTAGCTCAGTGGTTCCAGTGCCTGTCTTGCAAGTGCAAGGGCCGAGGTTCGATCCTTAGTAAGCACATACAATACTGGGCGTGGAGACTCATGCCCAGCAGCAATCAGTACCACATACCACAGTGCCAGGCATGGTGGCTCATACCTGTTATCCCAGCACTCGGGAGGCAGAGGCAAGAGGACTGCTGATGTGAGTTTGAGGCTGAGCTCAGGGCCAGCCTGAACTACAAAGCGAGACCCTGTCTCAAAAAATAAAATTAAATAAATAAAACAAAAATAAAAATAAACAAGCAAAACAATGAGGAGGAGTATTGTGAGGTAGATTAGTGCCAATGTGCCTTTTATAGAAATAGATTTTAAACACTCACCATATATGTCCATCACTTCCTCACTAAAGGTCAGCCTTATTTTATAGATTATCTGCATTCTGGTCCATGTCTCTGTTTGCTTCCATTTGTTTGTTTTTGCAGTGCAGAAGCTCAGCCCAGAGCGTCAGCACCTGCTGGGCAAGTGCCCTACTTAGCTACCCACTAACCCTTAAATCTTACCTTTTCAAAAAATCTTATGGCTTCCTCTTAGCTTTGTAAAATGTCTTCTGCTCATACTTATCAGAACCTGGTTGATGTCGTAGCCTATTAACCTTGGGCCCAGGGGTAATGTGAGGTAGTTAACTGCAGTGTCATCAGAAAAACTAAACAGGAAGTAAATGCCTAGGATCAGAGTTGGGGCCCTCAGGTAGCCAGCTCCACCAAAACAGTCTCCCTTTGCCAAAACTCTCTTCCTCTCTTCCACTGGGAACCTTGAGGGAGCTGTTTCATGTTCTCTTTTTGTTTAACTGAGGAAAACAATAATTTCTCTTTTTAAGTTAAAAATAGTTTTTCAAAGGTTGTGTGTATATTGGCAATTAAACCCAAAACATCCTTAATGCTATCTTGTAGGCTTATCATGATAACACAAAAATACAGATGTAATCACCTAGCAAATAGCACCTAGCATACATAGCTACACAATACATATTTTTTAAGAAGACTTCTGTGAATGCACACCAATTATTTCTGCTTCCCTACCACCCACTCAACCCACTGTTTTCCACAGTTCCTAGTCTACCAAATAAAAGAGGCTAGTCTGACACGACTTATTTTTAGTAAATCCACACCTGGCCTCGGTGATCACCACTTCCTCTCTCTAAAATGCTCACAAATTACATAATCTTTTTGAAAACAGATCATCAGACATTCCTCGATTAATTACCTATAAAGGTACATATTAAGTGCTCAAAAAATGTTAGAAGTTGCCAGTATTAAAGACATATTTTTCTTTTTAAAAAGTCTTCAGTAGGAGCTTGGGGTCATAGTTTGGTGTGAGAACACGTACTTAGCATATGTGAGGTCCTGGTTCAAACTCCAGCACTGAAGAAAATAAAATCTTGGCTAGGATTGCCATCCAATTACTGGTCTGTAATCAGAATCCACCTTCTTCACTTGTTTTAGAGATGATAATAGCATGTGGGTGCTCATCCTCTAATTCCTTTTCTGTTCACAACTCCTCACACATTGTGAGCACAGGAGTGGAGCAGATACATGGTCTCATTATCATCCAGTAAGAAGAGAGAGCAACCCTTCTGCAGCTTCTCAAGTTATACTTGGCACAACGAAGGCATATTCAGGTTCGTTTCAATCACTTGAATAAATGAGTGAATGAGTAAAAGAAAAGTAAAACAAGAGTTTAAGAGAGTAAAGCTATAACCTCCCCCCTAATACTCAAACTTGGGAGGGGTGGAGCCGAGGGATGTAATTAAACTAGATCACCCCTCTTCGTCTGAAAGTCTGTCCTAGTGATACTCAGAGCTTGAACATCAGAGTCTACCTGGGCGTTAAACATGCAGTTGCCCAGCCCCCTCCTAGAGATTCTGATTCAGAAGGTCTGGGACAGAACTCATGCATTATTTTATTAGGACATTGGGCAAATTTCCCAAGAGATTCTGACGCCCATCAGGATTTCAGAGTCTCAGGTCTAGTCAGTCATCATTTCCCCATCTTATTTTAATAATATGTAATCACTTTCTTCAAAGTAATTGCTGCACATTATGTTTGCAGTACTACATAGTAATTAAACAACCAGACTTAGAAGTCAGACTCCTGAATATTCCACTGAATACTCTTGGGAACATTACTTAAAACATTCTGTGCCCCAGTTTCTGTATTTGTAAAATGAAAATAGCAATATTTACTGCATCAGTCTGCTGTAAGGATTAAATGAGTGAATATGTCTACTACTTAGCACAGTGCAAGCCACATACTAGGTGCTCAAAAGATAGTGGACACTGTTCAAAGATTGCTGTAGCTCCTCATGAGAACCAGGTTGATATTGTAGTCTATTAACCTTGAGCCTAGGGGTAATAATGTTTATGAGTCTCCCAAAGTTTTTGCAATTTTATGTTCAAATCTATGTTTATGTATCTTGCTGACCTGGCTCTGTACCTCTCCCTAGACTCCCCAATGGGGGCTGTCATACCATCCCAAACTCTACAGCCTTGCGTCTCAAAACTGTGCCCTGAATGCGCAGCGTCTGCATCACAGGAACCTTCTTGGAAATACAGACTTAGTCTACAGCCATTTGACCCTGAATGTGCCTAATCTGCTGATCTCACAAGCTAAGCAGAGTTGGGCTGGTTAGTACTTGGAAGGGAGAAATGCTGACTCAGCCTTCACCTGGGATTTGTTGAAAGGGAAAACCTTAAGTTTAATTTTTCAACCTTCCTGGAGCTAAAATAACATAGTGAATCACAAATCTGTTTGCCCTCAAAACCAGAACAGGTTCTTCAGAACTCCTAGCTGCTACACGGTCAAGCAGCATTTATGGACAGAAAATGGAAGTGCGTCAGGGAGGACCAACTTAATTAACTTCAGCTCAGCATTTAAAAAATGTGAATCACTTGGTTGCACACTACTGAGAAACACTCACCTGCTATGACCAGTTAAAACTCAGGTATGAGTACACATCTGAGTTAAGTACTTTCACTTAGAATCATGATTCCTTGTCTGGTTTGTTCTGTTGGGCCTATTATAGGAAACTGGTTCAATGATCTACAAATTTTACTTATTAGATGCTTGTTAAGAATGCAGACTATCTGGGATATGTATTCAAATTCTGATTCGTTAAACCTGGTAACTTAAAAAATTCTCTAAGTCTTGTTTAGGGAAGGAAGTACTACTCTCAAAGATAATCTATTAGAAGCTTCTATCAGACTCTTCTACCTTTGCACACAAATTTTGTATTTTTTACTATACTCTTGCCATTTATTACTTTATTATTATGAAACAGGCTCATGTACGTTTCATATAAAATAGAAACAATGAAAGCAAGAATTATTTTCATTTTAAGGCGCCTCACAGAATGTAAAACAGTACCTATGCATAGAAAGAACTCAGGAAACCGCTACTGAATTCAGTGGATGTCATTGAATAAACGATGCCTTGCTTTTTAATCTCCAGATAGATGCAAAACATGAAACATAGGAAAGTTGTGTTACTTAAGGGAGAATGATAAAGTACTGACTGCTCCAGAAACTATTCAGTGTCTCATATCCATTCTTTCTCATTGAAGAGTGCCTGAAGAGGTCAATCAAACTGCTTTCTGAAGGTCACATTGCAAAGTAATTGTTAGAACCAAAATTCCAAATCTTGTGTGATCTTTCACTGCAGATGGGAGGGAGAGGGAGCAGAATTTACTAGGTAAAGAGTGAATTACGGAAGCAATGAAGTAATACTAAACATGCTTAGAAATATGCAAATTTCTAGCTATTCAGGGGGCTGAGGAAGATGACACGTATGGGGCCAGCCTGTGCCTTGGGTTATGATCCTAAGTCAAAATTTTAAAAACGTTTTTAGAGGTTAGGAATGTTGCTTGATGACAGAGCCCTAGCATGTAAAACTGGGTTCAAGTGCACTATCACAACATCAAAAACAAATAACATGCTGTATGTCAGAAAATCAAGAACTACAGGCGGAAGTTTGAAGGAGCCTTTGTGTCTACAATAGCCAGAAAGTGACAGTCTGATCATTACAGGAAGTCTAACATACAGAAAAAATGAGTATGGATTTAGGAACCTCAAAAGACCTCTCTCTTGGCTAAGAGAAATGAGCACATCCCCTCTGGAAAGAGCTTGTTTGGAGGTTCTGGCAGGAGAGCGCAGCTCCTGTGTACTCTTCACGGAGGAGGAAACGGTCCTCATCTGTCTGTGGGGGGGGTGGCCGTCCTCGCTGACCCAGCGCGCAGCTCCGGGAGGCTCACGCAGGCGCGGTGAGAAGGGAAAGGAGACTCACGCCTAGACAACCAGAATGGCCAAATCAACCCTGGAAATCAAAGAGGTGACAGATATCGAAGCCAGATCGCCCTCATGTCCAATATGTTCTCTCTCATTTGCCCCGGATGAGGTCTGGTCTTAGAGGAGTTTGGACACAGGAGCATTCAGGAAGCCAGGCTTTCTTGAGTAATTGTTTTCAATCCATCAGACTACTAAAGCGAAATGGAGGAAGAGGGAACCATCTGCTATTAGCGGGACCCAAAGTAGGTTGCTGTCCATGTAATAGTCAGCTTGTGCTGGGAAGGGGCGGAGAGTGCTGTGTCCTGCCCAGGAAAAGAGAATGTTCTGAACACTATAAAGCCTTTCGTGGTGCTTGCTACTTCCACTCCCTGCCACAGCCCAGGTGGGGAGAACTGCCGTAAGCTTAGAGAAGAATGAAGCTGGCTACTCTGGTGACCACAGATGATTGAAACAGCTTACCTACCAATGACTGTCCCCAGCAGAGGGGAAGAAAGAGGAGACACAAAAGACCTAAAACCATTGTTGAAGTGACTCGAGCCGGGTCCTTCTCCACCACCCGAGGGACGATCTCTGTCTTGAACTGCATGTTTATCATTGCCTTCCACTGGAAAGAAATTTGGGGCCTTATCACATTTTCATCTGTAGCCAATATTTTATATGTTTCGACCTCTGTGAAAACACTTTTCAATAAGTAGATACCTATAGGATGATTTCTAGGGGTTTCTTACACTTTTAGAAATACACCCCTAAACATTCTTTCTAGAGCACTTCATAGGAGTGGAATTTCTAAGCGATTGTGAGAGGCTGATATACCCATGTGTCCACATCCTAGTTCTCTAAACATGGGATTACTACCTTATAAGGGAAAAGTGTCTTTGAAGACTATTAGTGAAGGATCTTGAGATAAGGTTCTCCTGTCTTCATAAATGGCAGGCTGAGACTTGACTCCCAGCAGAAGAGAAGGGAAGGTCATTGCCAACACATTATTTCATCCTAGTGAAAATGATTTAAGATTTCTGGCTTCCAGAATTTTGAAAGAATAATTTTCTACTTTATTAAGGCATTGAATACATGGTAGCAAAAGAAAACTATAGATACACACATAGTCAACTTTACAAAATTATGGCAAACTATTTTCAATTAATGTTGGCAAGTATCTCTAATCAATGATCAGTCAATGTTATATATCAAATATTAGCTCCAGTGGTGGTTCTAGAATTCCTATACAGTAGCAGCGGTCATTGAAGTGGATAGGTAGATAGGTTGAGAAACTTGTCTGGAAGCTAAACTCATGTAACACTTTAAAAACAATTGGGAAGGGCTGGGAATGTAGCCCAGGGGCTCCATGCCTGCCTAGTGGGTACAATCCTCTCAGTTTGAAACCTGGTACCAAAAAGAAAAGAAAAACGTGGGCCGGGGGTATATAGCTCAGTGGTTCCGGTGCCTGTCTTGCAAGCACAAGGACCCGGGTTCGATCCCTGGTAACCACATAACAGTACTGGGTGTGGAGACCCACACCCAGCAGCAACCAGTAGCACATACCACAGTGCTGGGTGTGGTGGCTCACGCCTGTGATCCCAGAACTCGGGAGGCAGAGGCAGGAGGATTGTGATGTGAGTTTGAGGCTGAGCTCAGGGCCAGCCTGAACCACAAAGCGAGACCCTGTCTCAAAAAACCTAAAAAAAAAAAAAAAAAAGAAAGAAAGAAAAGAAAAACAAGTGGGGGAGGTGAGCACAATGGAGCAGATCTGTAATCTCAACTATCAGGGAGTTTGAGTCAGAAAAATTACATACTCAAAGCCAGTCTGGGAAACAGCAATTTGAGGCCAGCCTCAGCTACATAGATAAACCTTGTTTCAAAAATGGAGGGGAGCAAAAAACATCCATGATTCTATAAGACAATGTGGACAGAGAGAATCGCTCACCAGGGATCAGAATTTCTCACATTGTTGTTTGCAGGCTTGCTAACACCACTCAGTTTTCTGCTCAGTACTCTCTTGCTGAGGATTTTGAAAAGATCATCTTGTAGGCCCCAAAAGTAGACCTCAGAGAGGTACAAGTAGTGTAAGAGTTCTTAGGGTCTTTTGCACGTCATGCTTGAACATTTCTCTATTTATGAAAGTATTTTTGTTGTTAAAGAGCAGGTTTATGTAGGAACATTGCCTCGGACTCTGTGACTCACAGGAGCAGCGGTTCTCATGACAGATACCACTGATAGCTTGTGGCGGATCTCAGCTGGAAGGCAGCCCACAGGGCTAGAGAAGGGTTTGTATCACAGGTTAGCCTGGATGCCTTTTCCCCCGTTTATCTGGTTTGATTTGAATTCAGTTTATAATGCTCTATCTTTCCAAACTCCGGGGTCATTGGTGCTATTACTGATAGTGCTAACTTATAATGAACATTAAAACTAAATGTTGTATCTCTAATTCACATGCAGGAGAAAGAAAGTACAGTGTACTAGATTTTTACTTTTGCTTAGCAACAAATTACCATCAAATTAGTGGCTTAACATAGGTCAGAAGTCCAACAGGTATCCCACTGGCTATAATCAAGGTGTTGACAAGACTATGTTCCTATCTGGAGAATATAGGAAACAGATCCTTTGCCTGTTCTAGTTCCTACAGGATGCCCACTTTTCTTGGTCTGTGGCCCAATAACTGACATCCCTCTGACTTTTCCTTCATAGCCAAGTCTCCCTCTGAGCACATCAAGAAAGGTTCCTTGATTTTAAAAACACATGATTTTGAATTGGAAATCATGGAGATAGTCCAGAAAAATCTCTCCTTCTCAGGGTCCTTAATTCATCATAAGTGCATAGACCCTTTTTCATCTAGAGTAATCCGTTCATGGGTGCTGTTAATTAGGACATGAATGCCTATGTGAGGGGACATTATCCTACCTGCCAGAGAAGGTAAAGAGGGAAATAGAGACAAATGCTATACATTTTCTGTTGCAAGTGCTATCAACAGATGAGATATACTGTGTACATTAGGTTCTTCTTCCTTTCTCTCTTTCTCTTTGTTTCTTCCTTTCTTTTTGAATTCACTAAGTAGCCCAGAATGGCCTCAGACTTTTCACTGCAATCCTCCTGTCTCAGCCTACCAAGTTCTGGGATTACATGCAGGTGCTGGGAAGCTAGGGAATGTTACAGCTGCCTGATTATCAGCAGTGGCCGGAAGGTGCTTCCATCTCTACACTGGAGAGATAAGGGGGAGGATGAGATGATTGAAGAATGAGATGACTGAAGCACGGGGCTGTGGTCAGCTAGTGGGCGGAAGAACAAGAACAAGGTAGGCCAGTCTGATGCAAGCCAGAGCATGATGAAGCCAGAGAAAGAAGGGGCCAAGGGAATGTAAGGCATGAAAGCAGAGAAAGGCCTGAACCTCTCTGTGGTGGACCTCAGCTGGAAGGCAGCCCACAGGGCTAGGAAACATTCTGCGGGGGTCAGGCCCTGCTACACTGGACACAGCAGAGAAAGATGCGAAACACAGATCTGAAAACAGTTCTCGAATGCCACATGCTCACTTGTGCCTTCTAGCCTACTCCAGTGGAGCTCTTCACACCAGCCCTTCAGAATCCTCTATCATCTCAGGATTCCTTAGTGCCAACTTCTTACCTGAGTACACATTAGAATCAGCTGCAAGGCACTTAAAAAACATACAGATTCAGGACTTCTCCCCCAATACTGAATAAGAGTCTTTGGAGATGACGTAGAGGAAGCTGTATATTTAACAACTCAAGGTGAATCTGATGTAAGTGGTCCTCAGATTCATTTGCAAGCCAGTGCTTAGGGGCAGGGCTATTCTAAAGCCAAATTTCTGAGCCCTCTGAGTCTTTCATCCTACTAGGATTAAATTGGGGCAGTAGTTTATCCCTGTAATTCTAGCAACTCAAGAGGCTGAGTCAGGGGGCTGGGGATTTAGCTCAGTGGTTCCAGCCTGCTTTCAAGCATAAGGGCCCCTGGTTTGATCCCCCGGTGACCACATACAATACTGGGCATGGAGACTCATGCCCAGGCTGAGCTCAGGGCCAACCTGAACTACAAAGCGATCAAAAAAAAAAAAAATTAGTTCAAAAAACAAAGAAGAGGCTGAGTCAGGATCACAAATTCAAGGCCAACCTGTTCCAAAATTAAAGCAGTAAGAGATGTGTCCCTGTCCCCACCTAGTATGTGCTTGCCCTACATTCAGTCCCAAGTATCACAGAAACAATACAGTTTGCTAGAATTAAAGATCTCATGCCTCTCTGGATTGTAGATAAGGCTAGTTTCCAAACATATAAACAGTATTTAATAAAGTAAAAAGATAGAAGCTTACCCAGTACTTCTAACATCCAAATGATGGATTAATTTCTGTACAAGTTTTACCTTCTTGTTTCCTATTATTATTTTTTATTTTGCTCTATAATTTATTTATACTTTGGGTTTTTCCTATAAGAGAAACCATATGCTATTTAGGCTGATGTATTTGATTTCAGTTAATAACCTGTGCATCCATTTTCCCTACAAATGACTTGAGTTTATCCTTCTTTAAGGGAAAGTAAGAAACATATCCTTTATGAATGTGTGATTTCATACAGTTTGGATACATACAAGTAAATGGGCTTATCAGTCTGGATTTTAAATTTAAACTTTTTTTGAGAGAGAGGGTTCTCTCTTTTATAGTTATGGCTAGCCCTGAGCTCAGCCTTGAACTCACAGCAATCATCCTGCCTCTGCCTCCAGAATACTGGGATTACAGGCATAAACTACCACACCCAGCATTGTGGTATGTGGTACTGATTGCTGATGGGTGTGAGTCTCCATGCCCAGAACTGTACTAGTTACCAGGAATGGAAACCGGGCCCTTGCAAGGTAGGTGCTGGAACCACTAAGCTAAATCCCCAGTCCCTAAATTTGAAATTTCTGATGATGACAGTATGAAAATTTCTGACATCTCTCTTCAGACATACCTCCAGGAACAATGCACACAGAAATAAGAAGTTAAGAAATAGGTCACTGAATATCATGTATGATCAAAAGACAATGGTTTCCTAGGTTCTCGGGTGTCACACAGCTTGAGAAGTGCATTGCTGAGCAACACCCTGAGCACTGTGACATTCTGTGACTCTTAAAAGATTTTTCACTAAAATATTTATCATGTATGGTTTGGATTTGCTATGAAGAAATATTTTCTGGCTGGGGATTTAGCTCAGTTGTTCCGGTGCCTGTATTGCAAGGGCCTGGGTTCAATCCCTGGTAACCACATACAATACTGGGCAGGATGATTCCTGTAAGCTGGAGGCTTGCCTGGGCTATATGGTGAGTTCAGGGCTAGCCTGAACTACAAAAGCAACACCCTGTCTCAAAAAAAAAAAAAAAAAAAGAAAAGAAAGAGATTATTTTCACCTTTGGATACTGGCTTATTTTCTTAGTAAAATTAAGGAGATGATTCTTTTTCTACTTCTATCTTTTTAGTTTTTATTATCTTTTCAAATGTAATGCAGTTCTTAAAATCACTTCTGTATTTCTTTATGTCTAGCAGGACATTTTTGAAGATATAATTTATAACCACATTAAATAATACTCAGAATGTGGTTAAAGACAGATACTACTATTTTTAGTTAAAAATAATAAGTATTTGATGCATACTATTTGCAAGATTAATCAGTATAAATTCTTTTTTTTTTTTTTTCCTGTACCAGGGATAGAACTTGGGTCCTTGTGCTTCCAAAGTAGGCATGGTGCTACTTGAACTAAATCTCCGATAGTCAATGTAAGTTCTAATGACTTGATTAGGTATATTTACATGACTCATTAGTGTGATGACTATAATGTAGCCATTAAAATGAAAGTATAGTGTCAGTGTAATATTATGAAATGATACAGTATTTAGTAGAAGTAGAAGCCACAACTATATATAATGCAATTATGCAATATATATATTTGTAATTCCTTCAATCCAACAATTTCACTTCACAGTTATGGAAAGATAAATACAAACACATCACTGATTTTTTTTATAAGCAAAA
This sequence comes from Petromus typicus, assembly GCA_004026965.1. Classification (NCBI taxonomy): domain Eukaryota; kingdom Metazoa; phylum Chordata; class Mammalia; order Rodentia; family Petromuridae; genus Petromus; species Petromus typicus. Next base: position 9,852 of record PVIR01003757.1, on the reverse strand, counting down.
AAAAAAAAAACCCAACTCTTTATCAGTAGGGATTAGACAAAAATGTACAGTACAACCATACTGGAATGCTGTGTAGTTTTTCTGAAAACAAAATATATATATGTATACACACACACACACACACATATATATATATATATATTTAGCCAAATGGTTTATATTATAGGTTCTATTCTTTAATTTCTTTTTCTCCCAAATAAAAATATATCCAGACATCTTTAAAGCCAATGTATTGCCACTTGGTAAAAAAAATCAAGTACATATATAAAAATAATGAGTATTATGTAAAAGACACATATTAGATACTATATATATATATATATATATATATAAATTATATAATAGATTTAGATATGTATATATTTCAAGTTTGTCATGAATTAGCTGTCATATCAGGCTTATATAAATGCTAGTTTTTCCTTTATTTCTGTATGTGAATGACTTATAGTAAACATAGTGACTTTACAAAATTATTTATAATAGCATGATACATATAATTTGTAGTACAGCATACTAAAACTTTTTGTTTTTTTAGGTTTTTTGAGACAGGGTCTTGCTTTGTGGTTCAGGCTGGCCCTGAGCTCAGCCTCAAACTCACTTCACAGTAATCCTCCTGCCTCTGCCTCCAGAGTGCTGGGATTACAGGCGTGAGCCACCACGCCCGGCACTGTGGTATGTGGTACTGGTTGCTGCTGGGCGTGAGTCTCCACACCCAGTATTGTTATGTGGTTACCAGGGATCGAACCGGGCCCTTGTGCTTGCAAGACAGGCGCCTGAACCACTGAGCTAAATCCCCAGCCCAGTATACTAAAACTTTAGCACAGAAAAAAAGAAGAAAAACACACGCCTTCCAGGCGTTGTCTGTAGCAGACAGAAGCATGAAAGACTTACTGTTTTTGCTCTAAGACATTTTCTTGCATGTGAGTGTCACACATTTGCAATTAAGAAAGAAAATAAGATAGAGAATAAAGGTTTGTTTGGGATTGGATTTGGTAACATAAATACCTGAACATTTTCTAGTCTCTTTTTTGGGGGGGTTCCTTCTTTAGGGGGAAGGGTATGACTTAGCTTCAATTTACTCTCTAATGCAAAAAGTGCAATGAGGTAGAGTAGGATAAATTAGAAAGACAAATGGGCCAGGCATGGAGGTGCACACTTATAATCTTACAATCCCACCCACTCCAGAAGCTGAGGCAAGAGGATCAGTTTGTGACCAGCTTGGGCAATTTAGCAAGACTATGCCTCAAAATATTTTAAAAAGTTATTATTATTTTAATTTTTTAAAAGGCCAGGGATCTACCTCTGTGTTCCCTGGGTTCAACCTTTGACACTGAAAAAAATAAATAAATAAAGGAAAGAAGGAGGGAAGGAAGAAGAAAGGAAGGAAGGAAATAAAAGAAGGACAGATGGCACGGGGGAAAGGCTTCAGGGACAGATACATAAATCGATTTTGCTGGGGATTTCCAGTGTATGTGCTTTTACCACTGTGTTGCTCGTACTAACAGCTGACCCTCGAGTCTCCCCCCACCCCAGCAGAGCGTACTTGCTCTTAGACACAACTTTACCATTTGTTGGTAAGAAGCATCAAAGCATCTGATTCCAAGCTAGAGTCCATTTTAAATAAGCAGTGAGTTTGGCAGCACTGGGGAACATTAGAGTCTAGAAACTGTATGCTCTTCAATCCTATGATATTAGCTTATTTCTCAGAAGCGTGTTCAGCTTAGATTTTCTCAGAAGTGCTGACTGTCTAATGATACAAAACTGTGAACACCCGCTCCCCCCCTGCGGGATTCCTTTTCTGGTAAGTGCTCTTGAGGGCAGATTTTACTATGAGGACGAAATGTTGCCCCAGGACTTGAATTCCATAGATCATAATTCTCCTACCAGAGCTTCTGTTTTCTGAATTCCTACAGCCTCTGCTAATTTTCCATTTTTCTCAGAAAGGGGGGCTGGGGAAGAGGAAAAATAAAAGGCTACAAAGTCACCATCCATGAGCGCTCCACGATGGGATTCATTGTAAAACCGGAAACATATCAGGCCTGTGACACCGAGTCGCCAACAGCGCTATCGTCTTGCAAGGAATTTTGCTGAAGGAAACTCTTTCATTGATGGAAAATCACCAACTCGCTTCAGTTCTCTGCTGTTGTGCTTTTAATTGGGATGCCCTAAGATTTTGTGGCAAGGGTTGCAGAATACATAAATAAAGTCATTTCATGACATAAAACCTTTTTCAGACTCCAAAATTAGGAAAGGAAAGAAAAGTTGATTCAAATGCCACAGAGACAAAAATGTGTTTTTCTGGGACAAAGGGAAATGAATTATTTACATTTGTGGCAATTTTTAGTCTCATTTGTGCGCATGTACAAATGGATCCTTTTAAAAAAATTCTATTCAGCACTTGGGTACAAGTACATGGCGTACCCAGGAAGTTCAAATGTCGATTATCATTATTAATACCCTTGGTTTCCTTGCCCGCTCACTGCCAAATAAAACAACACATTAAGCACAAGCTGATGCAGGAAAAGAACCAGGAGCACAAGTAACCCAGATAAAAAAGGCCCGGTCAGCTTTTCCATTTCCCCTCGGGAGGATTCTCCACTTGCAAGGGCCAACACTTGGGCTCACAACTGTCCCATTTCAAAGGTGAAAGAACTTCCTACATTTCCTGAAATATTATGGCAACAGAGATGAGCCATCTTGACCAAGTGGTTACCTGGTCAGCAGGCACATGAGAAGTGCCCTGCAGGATGCTACCAACTCAGAGGCTCTATTTTCTGTCTGGAAATGTCGCCTCCATGTAGGGTCAGGTGTGGTTTGCTGTTGATTTTTCTGGGGGTTTTTGCACAGAGCCCTCCTATCTTTGTAGACAGTTCTCAGTCAGTCCTGAGACAGGAGACTGGAGCCAGGATGCTTCAGTCCCAGAGGTATGCAGTTTTCAGTTAGAGTGGCCAAAGGAATGTCCCAACCAGGCATTTCTACCAAATGAGGCAAACGAAGGGATTTTTTTTTCTATTTTTTGGAACCTCACTGAGGGATGGAAGAAGAACTGAGTACAACTGCTTCTCTTTCTTCTTCTTTGTTTGTTTTTCTTGTTTTTTTTTTTTGCCATGCTGGCAATGGAACCCCAGGTCACATGCATGCTAGGTAAGTGCTACACTACTGTGTACACTCCTCACTTCTTTAAAAAAAATTTAAACACCTGAAACAGAAGCAAGATTGCAGTGGTTATAAGCTGAGATACATTTTTTTTTTTAACAGCACCAAAGCCTTCAAAGTCTTTAAAACCTCTGGAACTTTTCTGAGAATTAGTGTTTATATTAGTTGAGTGTGTGTGTGTGTGTGTGTGTGTGTGTGTGTGTGTAAGTTACATATGCACAGTATCAGCAGCATTGGTCCAGCAGCTCCACATCTGAGGAGACAGGGAAGAACAAATCATTCTACTCATGGTCTGGAATAACTTAGCATTGCAGAAAAATAGGCTTCAGTTCAACACTCTGAGGATAGAAGAATTGGAATGAGTTTTTCAGCTAACCCAAGAAGGCCCTTGACATTCAAACCATGCACTTTAGCCTCACTGACTACCAGACTAGTAATTCTATGCCTTCTTCTCTGCCTGTGCAAGTTCTGGACAGTGTCAGGATTCAGCCTGTCAGCCTCAAACCCGGTGAGGATTCTTTCTTGGAAATCAGCCCAATTGTACAGGGTTGACTTCAATCCTCTCCCATAACGGAGGCTACCACCTTGAAAATCTATAGCAAAAAACAGACTGAGCAGCTTGACAACCGCTCTTTATCAGATTAATGCCTGAGCGATTTTCCATCTACCTAGTAATTAGTTTCTGTGTTTAAATATTGTTTAAATGAAGATCAGTTGATCTATAGATCAGTGCAGTGGGTGCTCTTTTGCAGTCACAGAACACCAGCTCTTCGAAGGACTGTTAAGCTGGTTTACGTGTGAGTTGACTCTGTCGCACGGTCACCATGGTCATAACACGACTAGAAATGTGGTGAAAGAGTTTTGTTTTTGTGGCAGCTCAGTCAGGTCATCTTCTGTAGGGGAAAATGACTGGCTGTTTTTGTCAAGCTACAATTTTTGGGAAGTAAAAAACATGACACTTTGGTAATTCCTTATCTTGCTAACCGGGGAGCATTCAAGATGGGAAAATCAGTTTAAAGAATCTAAGAGATTGAAAGAAAGGACCAGGGATTTTGCTCAGTGGTTCCAAGTGCCTGTCTTGTAAGTGCAAGGACCCAGGTTCAGTCTCCCAAATCATAATGGTGGGCATGGTGACTCATGCCTATTAGCAATCAGTACCACATACCACAGTGCCGGGCATGGTGACTCATACCTGTAATCCCAGCACTCAGGAGGCAGAGGCAGGAGGATTGCTGTGAATTCAAAGCTGAGCTCAGGGCCAGCCTGAACTACAAAGTGAGACCCTGTCTCAAAAATAAATAAATAAATAAATAAATAAAAAGACAGAGAGATTGAAAGATACTAGGTTAAGATTGCTAGGCAAGCATTCCACCATGGAGCCACATTTTGAGATGAGGGACTCTCAAATACATATGGTTAGGTGAGAGAAGTTGACCTCAGAAGGCTGCATAGGTCCTATTATTCCAACTATCTGACATCTTGGAAAAGGTAAAACTATAATGACTGTAAGAATCAGCAATTACTAGATATTCAGTGTGAGGAAGGCAGATGGAGTACACAGGACTCTGGCCAGTGAAACTATTCTGTACAGAACAGCAATGGCACATCATGGCATTGTGCACTTGTTTATAAAACTGAGCTGGACACGGCGGCACATGTCTGTAATCCCAGCTATTTGAGAGGCTGAGGCAGGGGACAGTAACCGAGCTACTGTCCAGAGGTCAGCACGGACAGTAGAGCAGCGCTCTGCCGCAAAATAAAAATTTAAAAAAGAACCAGGGATATGGTTCAGTGGTGCAACATTTGTGTAGCATATGTGAGGTCCTGGGTTCAATCCTCAGTATCACAAAAGATAGAACAAAACAGGCCCAGGGATTTAGCTTTAGTGGTTTCGTGCCTACCTTGGAAGTACAAGGGCCCAAGTTCAATCCCTGATACTGCCAAAAAAAAAAAAAAAAAAGAAAAAACTAACTCAGAAAACATACAGTATAAGAATTAATGTTATGGGAAGTTGTGGACTGTAGTTACTAAAATTGTATCAATTATTTAAAAATGTACCACACTAATATATATGTCCCTAAAGAAGGAATCTGCAAAGGTCAGCCTGAGGAGATAAAGTGTATGGAAAATGCCTGTACCATATTTTCAATTTTTCAGCAAACCTAAAACTTCTGTAAGGTCAAGTGTTTAAATTTTTTTAGAAACTTGTTTAGTGCCTTATACAGTAATAATAACCTTTGGGATTCCTTTTTCTATCATCATCAAAAATTCTCTATGACTAGGAAAATCATTTACCACTTATCAATATTCAAACATGCCCAACTTGACAAGAGTTAGCCCTGGAACTATAATAGATAAATACTAAGGGGAGGCTTGGTCCCCTGGAGAATCACATGAGCAGGCCCATCAGACACTCAGTCGCTTAAAGGCCAGACACACTTCAGTTATCCTTTTGTCCTATGGACAGGTTTTAGTTTTAATTTTTATTTTTTTGAGACAGGGTCTTGCTTTGTAGTTCAGGCTGGCCCTGAGCTGAGCCTCAAACTCACAGCAATCCTCCTGCCTCTGCCTCCCTAGTGCTGGGATTACAGGTGTGAGTCACCATGCTCGGCACTGTGGTATGTGGTACTGGGGATCAAATTTGGGCCCCTGCACTTCCCAGGCAGCTGCCAGAACCCCTGAGCTAAATTCCAGACCCAGGTTTTAGGTTTCTTTCTTAACAGCATCACAGATAATATTTGCAAAGGTGAATACTTTTGCCATACTTTTAGCCAGTCTTACAAATCTATTTCCAAATTATGAGCTAACTACTTATATCAGTCAGAGTCCAATCAGGAGACAGAAACCATACCAATACTTTTCACAGAGAGCACTTAATATGCAGAACTGTTTACCAAGCACGGGCACTGGAGACACAAAAGGAGAGTTACCACCACTCTTGGGTCTAAAGAAATGAAGGGAATGGGATGAAGCATTAAACTCTTGTAGAACCTTGAGAACTGAGCTGGCAGATCTAAGAAGCGGTTTTCCCGATGTCTTAAGACCTCAGAAGAGAGAGTCAGATCTCCAAAGAGGGAGTCTTGCATATACCTATAATTCTAGCATTCTGGGAGGCTGAGGCAGGACGATTGCGAGTTTGATCCCAGCATAGGCAACATAGTAAGACTATGTTTATGTGAAAAATACAATAATAAAGGGCTGGGATGGAGCTAAGAGTGAAGGGCCAATACCAGAAAAAAATGGTGGAGGGTGTTGCTGGATAGTACTGGTATCACTGAAGAATGTAAAGAAGCTGCTTTGAGGGTGTGGACGACCCGCAAACTAGAATCAGCTCTGCTATTACAAGGAATGACCACATCCAAGGTGCAGAACTCTTTCCGGGATGACCCTGATAACAGGAAGCGAAAGGAAAGGGACAAGTACCTTGTTCCCTAGTGCCCCCTATTGGCATGACCAATCAGAACAAGCAGGCAAAGGAGCATTGTGATTTACTGTATGATAAATCAGGGAGTAGAAGAGTTGGAGGTTGAGAAAAAAGTATAACCGTGAGCACATCGCTCTAACTGCGATACTTTCCTTCACCCCTTTCGTCTCTCCATTTCCCCATCTCTTTAGTTTGAGATTTGATACAAATGGATTTAACTTCCCGAACTAAGTAAAAGCTATTGAATCCTTCAGTAGTATTTTAATTCTATAAAACTTGATGGACCTGATATACAGAAAGATTTGGACACCACCCGAAACAATAAATCAAAGCTTGAAAAAATACAAATTGTTTCATCTCTGTCCCTGTCATTCCATTTATGGAAAGTAAAATCTAATTGAAACAGGCTTCAAATTACCAAAAGAGTTCTTTTTGAGCCAAGTCATCCGGCAACCTCTCTAGATCCCACATTTCAGTCTGCTTGGACACAGCCAATAAACCAAGTTTCCATCCTCCAAGGGAATGTCTAAATGAAGTGACATTTGAAAGAACTCAGCTGGTCCCACAGATAAGAAGCTTTCCAAAAAGTCTGTGTCAAAAATCGTACCAAACAGTCCAAGCAACGACTGGCATCTAGCTGGTTTCCTGCCGTCCTATCCGCCGTCCATGAATTCGTTGTTTATGCAAGTGCGGAGCACGTATTTGGTTTGAGGGATCTTCCCGCTGAGCCAGTGCAGTTGAAGTAACTGTTTTGAATCAGTCGTCCATTCTTAAAGGCTATCCTGTGATTACAGATGTATCTGAACTAATTTTGTTGTTGTTGTTGCCTATATCAGATCTCGGCTCAAGAAATAGTTGAGAAGAGTAATAAAAATAAAAGTCAGCTTTTTGTAGCCAAACAAAATGAGAGAGTTATCCTGAGAATTCATTACTCATCTCTGCTGGGCCAAGTGGTGATGCTACAGCTGCCTGCTCTTTAGGCTTGGAACATCTCCCCGCCACGAAAACTGCTTCTGCTGGAAGCCAGGAGAAGGCAGGGAACAGAGAAAGCCTTTCTGTTATGTCTTCACAGCACAATCGTATCTCCCTTGGCATTCAAGTGCAAAATGACGATAAATTATTCTACTTGATGCCACATCATCTGTCTGCTATGGAAATATAGTCGATCTGTAGTTGCAGATGACTCCTACAAAGAGGAGAAAGCAAACTTTTGTTGGCCTTATGGAATTAGTAACTTGTTTTGAACCCTACACAATGACAGCCCTATGACTGTGCTCTGTACAGAGTGGGTGTTCCACAAATTCTTGTTGATTATCAGTGATTAAAAAAATGAGAAGGAAAAAAAAATCCACCCACAGAGCTATTTCAGTTGGAATTTGCTGGAGACGATTGGCTTTCGTAAAACCAGCCTCCTTTTCAAAAATATGTCTTTATTATCGCCTTTATTTAAGTTTAAAAATCTTCTGCTCATATTTCAAGAACTACAAATATATCTCAACTTTCCAGTCACTTCACAATTGTATCATGAGGTCAAACTGCTGAAAAAGACAATGGAGCGGAATGATACACGGAGGGGAAGATCGCCTGCGTGTCTGGGCGTCTTCCTCTCGGGCTCCCCTGAGCTGTGCCAAGAAGCTGCCAATGGTGTACAAAGGCCTGCCCTGGGCTGTTGCTATTCTGAGGACAAGGCTGCTGTGAGCAACAAAGCCAGGGTCCTTGTGAGTCGAATTCAGCTGTAAAAAAAAATAGCAGATTCCACTGAACATGTTTCAAACGCAGCATTCTAACTCAGAATGGAATGGGGATTAGACGAATCCTTTAGCAAAGCCTATGTGATGGGAGGGCAGGAGCCCAGCATCTGCAACGCCACTCTTCCTGTCTGAGCCCCACGGAGGCCCTAGTCTGTCCTGACCGCCCTGGTGAGGTTCTTCACCAGTGACGGTTGTAGTGAAGGGTAGGAGGGAAGACAGAAATCTGTGTGTATCTGTCATTCTTGGAAAGCCAAATGTAAGCCCAGCAACTGTCTTTGTGAGTAAAAGACAGAATGGTAACTAATAATCAGGAAACCAAGGCAAAGTTACTCCAAGGAATCTTTCTTGCACCATCATGATCATCATCTTCTGGGCCATGCTAGCTATGAAGTTGGTTGAGACAATCGTGGCTGTGTATCCAGGGGAAATTGCTTTAAGTCAACAGCTTTCTCAATAGCTCTACTTTTGTCAGTGGAACCATCACTTTTCCACCACGCAGATTTCAAACCTCAGAGATGCACCGGAAACGCTTCCATCACTTGCTGCACGCAGTTGGCCCATACAGTCATCTCTCACTTCCTTCTCCTTGCAGCATCTCTGTACACATTGATCCTCACTCCTGATGACGTTCTCCCAGGCCTAGATACGGCTTTAGCCCTTCAACCCGCGCTCACTCCCTTCTGAAGACGCATCTTCCTGACACCTCTTTATCATACCCCTCCTTTGCTCAGCACTCTGGTGGCACACGTGTGGACACCAGCAGATAAAGGTCTAAATCCAGCGGAGGGTGCACAGGCTCTACAAAATGAGCTGGAGTTGCGTTTCCCGTCTCCCTCCATGAACCGTGCATTATTCCCCCAGCATTTCTCCACGAGCATCTGACTCGCCCCTCTCTGCTGGGCCTTCCCCAGACCACGGCCCCTGTCTGGAATGCCCTGCCTTGCAACATTTAGTCACAGACCGTTGTGCACTTCACTGGGGATAGCTCTTGCCTGTGCGGTAAATATCCCGTTCAACTCTGTCCTGGTCTTCAAATCTATGAATTGAGGAACTTCTTCCTTAGACACATGGGAGGCTTTACTTTTTAAAGTTTCATTATTTGAAATTGTGCCAGAAAATTATAGAATCCAAACTAGTCAGTTACTGACCTTAAGCTGCTGATCTATGCATTCTGAAAGTCATTCTGGATTCTATGTGATAAATGGTTTCTAGATACTATACAACTTAGCCTTAGGTAAAAATACTTAAATATAGAATATTATTGCTGAAAAGAATTTGAGAAACTGTCTCATATCTTCCTTTTCAAAATGACATTGATGTCTGGCATGATGGTACATGACTATAATCCCAGCACTCAAGAGGCTGAGGCAGGAAGATCACTGTGAGTTCCAGGCCAGCCTAGGCTACATAGTGAATTCAAAGACAGCCTAAACTACATAGTCAGAACTTGTCTCACAGAAAAACAAAAACAAAAATGGAAATAAAAATGACATTGACAGAGCCAGGCATGGTGGCACACAC
>PVIR01003756.1:0-85363 GCA_004026965.1 Petromus typicus | reverse complement strand
ACAAACTGCAGGAAAAGTGCTGGTGTGAGTCTCTTAGGACTGAGGGAGTAGGCTAGAGAACTGTGAGAGCCTGAAACAACTTGGTTTAAAGGCAGAATTTATAGAACCATTGAAGAACATGGAGAGGACAGTACTGAACAGAACTGAAGGCTGAACGTACCAGCAAGAAAGGAGCAAGCAGAAATGGGAACTTGTGGGATGATTTGCTATTTGGGGATGTCTAGAAACTGATCTAAATTACTAAAGATGCTAAAACATAGAGCATATTTTTAAAAATTGTTGTTATAAAGCCTGTGAGTAACTGCAGAGATGGCTGACAAAGTTGAAGCACGCTTGCTGGACTACTTTTAATGAATAGATGAAACTGGTTGCAATTAGTAGCACTCATCTGTATAAAATGAGTAGCTGATAATTTATTTAAATTGGCTCCCCCTTCCTTCAAATGGTCTGTAGAAGTACTTTGCTTTAGAGTGAATTAAACTTAATTTTGTTTAGAGGCTTTTGTGGATATCAAGGCATGCTCAGTACTAAATAGAGGCATTTAGATTTGTTGTAAAGCAGAGGTTGAAAAGATTTTATTTATAACTCTATTTATTGACCTAACAATTTTCAAGATCTAACAATAATGAAAGTAATTATAAACTAGATCTTCAAATATTATGAGATATGCTGAGCATAACTGAATTATAGATTAAATAAAATGCCAAATGCACCAAGAGTGGCGACCAATAAACACAAAAACAGAAGAGCAGGGAGCTTTCCCTTCTGGCTACATAATTCCAGATAAAATGTTGCTGGAATACAAATGCATCAACAATCAGCTCATTTTACTTCAGGTAAAATACACAGTGATTAAAGCAACCTTAAAGAAGTTCATCGATACCACATTTGATAAAATGCTTCTCATCTTTTGAAAATACTTTTATCCAACCTGTAACAAAGATATCACCTCATGGAAAAATACATAATCCAAAAAAATTCACGTATGCAAAATGATGTATTTGTTCCACTGCTACCATCCAGGGATGATCACTATGAATGTTCTTTGGTAGCAACCTGTAAGGTATTTATATACCTGTATGAATACAAACACATAGGGATAAATTGCTACAAAATGTCTTGTATATTATTCTGAAACCTCTTTCCTTTCCATTCCAAAAAACACATTCTGGACATGTTTTCTAATAAAATATACATCGATATTTTAATAGATCTTTAAACTTCAATTACAGTATAAGCTCTTATTTGGTTAAACATCTTGATGTGTAGCAGGTTTACTTTATTATAATTTTTTAAATTCAAATCTCTATTGGTACATTATTTATATACACATCATGATTGGGCTCAACAAAGAGAATTTGCCCCAGTATATGACACAACTTAATTTTCATTTTTTCCCATGGCCTTACCTACCCTACATCCTCCACCACTTATATACATAAGTTTTGTTTCCTTTCATTTTTATTATCATCTCATTATTTTACACCTTGTTATTTACCCCTACACTGCATTTCCCTTTAAATATTTTCTATTTCACAGTATCTACCATACATTCTAGAACTCATTTACATCTTCATTTTCTCATACCAAAGAAAAGATACAATATTTACATATCTGTGACCTATTTATTTCATTTATAAGGATATGCTAATGGTACATCCATTTGAGTATAAATGACTCAACCTTATCATTTTTATGGCACAGTAATATTCCATTCTATAAAAGAGCCACATCTTTTTTATCCAGTCTCCAGTTGATGAAAATCTTGGTTGTCTTCAAGATTTAGCTATCTCAAACAGCTTCTATAAGGTCTTATATGAAGTATTCTGCTGTGACTATTTTTAAAGCTAAAATATTAGTTGTGAAGCTCTCTAATGACAGTGGCAATAAACATACACATAATTAACGCTGGAGTCCACAAGAATGGTCCACTCTCTAAGGTGGGCTTAGTTTGTTTAGGGCTGGGAATTTAGCCCAGTTGTACCACATCTGCCTCATAAGTGCAAGGTCCTGAGTTCGAACCCAGTACCAGTAATAAAAAATAAAACTAAAAATCATTTTGTTAAGTGAACAATTGTTTAATTTTTATTTTGTCTGTTACCTTCTTTTGCATTTTTTCTTTCACTCTCCCCCACTCCTTCATGCATGCACATCTATCAGCTTATCATTTAGGTTTACTAGTTACTTCTATTGAATATTTAGAACCCTTAGTAAGTTTTCTATAAGGATTATCAATTCTTACTTTTATTCAATAGTAATAATATTAAGAATGCAAATGGTTTTTTCTATGAAACTGGTGCATATACTTTCATTAATTTTTCAAAAATGCACTGTACTTTAAAAATATAGTTTTTTCCTTTAAAATAGATATAAAAGTTATTTTATGTGAAGTGTCAATATATGTATACACTGTTCAAATTAGAGCAAAGACATCCATTGTCTCAAAAATTCATCATTTCTTTGTAGTGAAAGTTTTTAAGAACTTTTTGAGTTTTTTGAAATACACAATGAATAGTCATGTACATTTTCCTTTGCTTTCATTTTTGCAAAATTTTATTGGTTTCTTTGATTATATTTATAATTCTTTTCTTTTTTTCTATTTTTATGTATTAAAATGAACTGTCTTTCTCAAAGATTTAAAACAGGTCTTCATATTTTCTTCTAAATTTCCTGATGATTCTTTTAATTTGTAGTTTCAGGCTTGCATCATCTTTATCGTTTCAAGAGCATAAGATAGTTTTCATTGTATTGCTATACTATATCCATTATATTTAACAATGAAAATTCTATAATAGTTTTAGTGACTGCTAGGAAATATATTTTTAAATTATATTTGAAAACTGCCTCAAAATATACATGTGTACTAAAATTAATCATAAAATGAATATACAAATTGCTAAGCTATCTGGGAAGCATATTCTTTTAGTTAAAAGTTATGACCCACGGGCCGGGGATTTAGCTCAGTGGTTCCAGCGCCTGTCTTGCAAGCGCAAGGACCCAGGTTTGATTCCCCAGTAAACACGCACAATATTGGGTGTGGAGACTCACGCCCAGCAGCAATCAGTACCACATACCACAGTGCCGGGTGTGGTGGCTCACGCCTGTCATCCCAGCACTCAGGAGGCAGAGGCAGGAGGATTGCTGTGATGTGAGTTGGAGGCTGAGCTCAGGGCCAGCCTGAACTACAAAGCGAGACCCTGTCTCAAAAAAAAAAAAAATTGACCCATATGAATAATTACTTTATGTTTCAACATGTATGATGCTTTGAACAGACACATACTCATTCCTACTCTTTTTGATCAAGATATAATATTGGGCATATGCAAGATTCAGTCCCTATTTTATTTTCCGTTACTCTGGTCTACTGCCACACTCAAATTCGAAAGTGCAGCATTGAAGTGAGTTACTCCACATCACACCCTTGTCCCTGTAATGATACGTGCACTGCATTGCATTTGATCCTTTTTGTCTTTATTTCAGTTTCCCTGGATGAAACAGCAACAGAGATCTTCGAGGAGAAGCCTCTTTCTCTGAAGTAACAGGAAAGCAGAGTCTCTCACAGCTGGCGGCGCATGCCTGTGTGATACCTGGGTGCTAGAAGGGCTCTCGAAGAACAAACAGGCAACAGAAGCTGTCAGAACCACAGGTGCACCGGGAACCACCCCTCCGTCAAGCTGTTTACATCCTTCTTTCAGTCTAGCAGTTGGCAGCTGAGCGGATTCTGGCCTTGGCAGCAGAAACAATGTATCTCTCAGGATTTAAGCCATACAGATGGTGACAGAAATTTGCCGTTTAATGTCTGCCTCCTACAAGCTATGGAGCTAAAGACCCTGGGCCAGGTAGTACAGCATTTTTCTTTAGAGAAAGGCTGGATGAGAGCACACAAGCCAATTACACAATTTCTATTCCTGTCAGAGATTTTTGAAATCTTATTTTGAACTATACCCTTTCCATAGCTCATAATTGGTGACTATGTAGCTAAATTTGGATTTAAAAAAGCATTTACTCCAATACGAAGGGACTACTAAGAATTACTAATTTTACAGATACTTTTCACAGATGACATACAGAGAAATTAATGTAAATGAATAAGACTTGCAAAAACTCCTAAGTACAACTTTGTAATGAGTAACTACATAAAACTATCAAATTGTGCACCTGGAATAAACCATGCTTTTTTCCATAGATGTAATATAGTGCTTACATTTCGTGTCTTATAGCAATAATTATATTATGATTTTTCATTAAAAATTGGTCATGATTTGAATGTCAAAATGAATATAATGTATATAGATAAATCACCGTGTTTTAGTATTCTATTAAATTTAATTAACTTTAACAAAACTTCTCATAAGACAGGGCATAATATGTGCAATGAGTATTAAAATAATATTCTAGTTTAAATATTTTATATGAAAAACAAAAAATAAATAAGTTAGTTATTCAAAGACATTTATCTTTTATGAAATCAAATACTTCATTTAGTGTAAATGTAATATTTTAAAGGAATATCTCAAATTTGGCCTAGTTATTTTTCTATTTTTTTTTTCCTTTTAAAGTAGTTTATTTTGAAGGGACCATTATTAACATTAATAAAAATAAATTTCTTCAGCTTCCTAGAGTACTGAAGATATTTATTATGCAAGGCAGCTTAACAAAGTACCACCTCTATCCCTGGATTGATTGAATATATATAATATGATTCTCAGCAGGCTTTATTAAGGTATACTTTGTTAGTTAATTAAATCACTCCATAAAGAGATAGAATATTTCTATCTGTCCCTACTTTGAGCTTGCTATGTCAGCCCCAATATGTGTACTTAAATCAAGGTTCAGGACTTTAGATAAGGTTACCTAAACATAGGTATAAATATAACCCAAATACAGCTTTTAATATGTATTCATAAAGTATAATATATGGCATTAAGAGATTAGAAATCCACCAAAAACTTTTCTATCACATGTGCATTTTACATTATGAAGTTTTCTACCATTATGGGATTTTGTATATTATGTTTTTCTTATGAAGCAATATTTGTTCTCTCTCTCTCTCTGTTTCTCTCTGTCTCTCTGCCTCTTTCTGTCTCTGTCTCTGTATCTCTCTGTCTCTGTCTCTCTATCTCTCTCTCTCTGCCTGTATCTCTCTCTCTATCTTTCCTTCTCCCTCTCCCTCTCCTCTGCCAAATCACAGTCCACAGGCAACTATCCATACCCAGCCTGGCTCATACACAGTCTCCACTCAGCCAAAATGAGGCAAAATGCTGCTGGAGATTCCAAGATACTAAAGAGAATAGAATGCCATGATTAGCACTGCTGGCTTCCTATCTTTCCTTTGCTATCCATGTTATCTTTGACTTAAAATGTTTATCAAATGTTCCCTTGGGGCTACCTGACGTTCCTTCAACTTGGACAGTCAGAGGACTATGGAAAGGATGATCCGGGGTGATCTTAATTGATTTGGTGAGTTCTCTTAGCTTCCGATCAAAATCATAAATTGGTTTGGGATTCCCAAGTCAACTCTGGAGACTAGTTGACCCCTGTGTAGCAGGTGGTTACTTGAGCCAATTCCTGGATTCCTAAGGCAATACTATCGCTACAAAGGCAAATACAATCCTAAATATAAAGCTGGGAAACTTTAAAACATATTTTCCTTGTTGAAAGAGGATTAAAGGAATGGCAAGTGATGACAAGAACATTCACTCTGCAAGCCTCCAGTTGTTAGAAACTTCAATAGACCCAGGTAAACATCCTCTAATATCCCAGTCTCCATGCCTAGGAAGTGGCTGGAAGCCAGGAATCTTCCACAGAAACAGACTTATGCTATTGGCTTTCTCCAGCCAGCTGGTTGTAGCCAGACTGTGGAGAGTCACTGAAAGCACCAGCTATTTCACAGATTGTCACAATATCCTGTAGAGTGAAAGGCAACAAAAGCAGCTACAACATTCCATTATCAGTACATAGTAATTAGCACTGCAATAAGATGGGGAAACCCACTGTTTTGGGGAAATGTAATGTGGGGAAAGGGCAGAGTACATAGACAAAACTTTTCAAAGGTCTGACTCAAAGTGCAACTGCTTTGCTGCTTTTAACTTAGCTCATCATAACATTGTTATCCTCACATTCCTAAGGCAAATGCATCTAATTCTCTCTGGGGTGCCAACAGCACTTTGCCCAGAACTTGAATGATGCCAATGGCTTAGTGTTTCCTTTTATTAGATTCACATCTAATGTTAACTAGATTCTGTCTGTTTAATCTAAACACTACCAGTATTCTTGCATTTTTGGAAAAGTTGACTTTAAAACAAGTAGTCAAGCAAAGGCTCTTGTACCCAGGTTTTTACAGGATTTTCTAAGGTAGCTTATGTTTATGAAGATTTAGGGTGCTAGCTACAGAGAAAGTCAAAACCCTGAGGCCATGATAAAGCACTGTCTTTTCTACAGTTGTAATAGGTAACATAATGTTAACCTGACTGGGCTAGAGATGTCCATCATATAGCTGGTAAAACATTATATTCTGGTATATGTTTGAGGGATTTTCAAAAGAGATTAGCATTTGAATCAGAAGGCAAATAAGGTAAATATGTCCTTCTCAGGATGGATGGACATCACCCAATCTACTCAAGGCACAGATCAAAAGGAAAAGAGAATTCTGTCTTTTCTGAAGCTAGGACTCCCGCTCTTCCTGGCCCTGGATGAAGAACTCCAAGTGTTTCTGCCTTGGGACTCCAAGACTTCTACCATCCTACCCCAGGTTCTCAGCCTTTGGTGTCAGACTTCAGCAGAACCCCATGTCCCGTTCTCTACCTTACAGGTGGTAGATCCTGGACTCCCCAACTTTTGGAATGTCATGTGCTGATTATAACAGATCATTCTTTAGTACCCATATATTTCCTTTGGTTTAGCTCCTCCAGAATCCAGGATGATATACCAAATTTCCTCAGAAAAGTCAAACCAGCCTTATACTGACAGCATGCATACGATACCTGAATGAAGTCACAGACATTCCTAGTATTATCAATAATTTCTCATTTTTATGTCAGGCAGAAATGAAGAATCATTTTATTTAGTGTAAAACTCAGTGGTAGTAAAGTCTTGGACTCTGTCAAGTCAGATTATTTCTGTGATGACTGAAGATGTGGTCTTCGTTCTTTGTGCTTCAAATCCTCCTACATCACTCCTAGTTTCCTTTCCTTTCTTATCCTAAATAAATGTTTATGTGGCGTGTGCTTTCTTGTATGGAATACATTTTGTTCTGTCTGGGAAATAAAACAGAGGTTTCTTTAGTTTTATTTGTAGTTAAATTTTCTGTGGTTTTAGTTGGAGGCAAGCTGCCCACTGTGTCTCGAAGGCTACAGTAGCTGAAGTGACAGGAATAATCCTGCTCTGCTCCAGACTGTCAATATGATATGGCACATTGATTTCCCTAGTTGAATTAAGATCGTGGTCTGTGGACTTCTGAGCACGGCTGGCCCCAGGCAAAGAGAAAGTATAGGATGGCAAGTCTCAGTGCTCTAGGCCTCTCTTTCTCTACTTCCCTGCCCTTGTTTTCCCCTTTGGAGACCTCCGGTCTTCACAATCTCTCTTGTAGGTCACAACCTCTTTTCAGGAAGAGTAAATTTCCTTTCAGCACTGACATTCTGCTTTGTCTAAAGCAATCTACTTGTCTTTGCAAACAAATAGAAAATAAAAGCCATTTTTATTTTTAGAATTTATTAATACTTTTATTAAAGATTAATTATTTTTAATTATTACTACATGTTTGCAGTGTATAATGATTACATTAATGTTATGAAATAACATATGTTGACTCTTGCTTGTCTCATTCCTTTGCCTTTCCCTCCCTCTTCCTTCCATCTCTTAAGCCCTAATCATTTTGCAAAAGATCTATTTCCCTGATTCCCATTCTTTTATTTTCTTTATAATTTATTTACATTTTCAGTTTCTCAAGTGAAACCATTCAGGTGGTATTTCAGTTTGTATGTCTAATTCATTTCATTAACATTGTAGTCTTAAGGGATATCCATTTTCCTACACATGACTCAAGTTTGCTTTGTATTGCATTGTAGCAATTCATTGTGCATAGATATTACACTTTCTTTATCTATCTGATGAGAGACATGGAAGCTGCTTCCAATATTTAGCCATTAAGAATTGTGCTCCTATCGACATAGTATGCAGTTATCCCTATAAGATGATTCTTTAGATCTTTTGGGAAGATTCTTAGAAGTGGAATAGCTGGGTTGAATGATATTTCTAGTTTTAGTTTTTTGAGGAAACTCCCTGCTGATTTCCATAGTGATTGTACTATTCTCACCAGTTGTATAGAAGGGTTCCTTTTTCCTCCCAGCCTTGCCAGTATTTGTTATTATTTGAATTCTTGATGACAGCCATTCTTTCCGGATTAAAATAGAATTTCAAGTTTGTTTCAAATTGCATTTCTCTAGTGGCTAAAGATGCTGAATGTTTTTCGCTCATTTATTGGACATTTGTACTTTTTCTTCTCCATCAAATCCTCTCTACTCTTCCCTATTATTCATTGTTTCAACACTTTTTTTATAGGCTGTGCCTACTTTTCACATATACAATTACTTTTTACCCAACAAACTAAAACAGATAAAAGCAAAACAATGAAGTTTTGTTTCTTGTTCCCCTACAATCATCTTTCTCAAATTCCCCCTGAGAAGCCCTCTTATCCTCTCTGAGAGCCATATTCTATAAATACTTCCTCCACCTTCTCATTATTTCCTTTTTAGTAACAAATTTTTCTTTCCCTTCTTTGTTTTGCCCTGCCCCCACTCAGTTGCCATTTCCCTTCGAATATTTTCTTCCTATTTAACAGTACTTATCATATTTTTTGAAGTACTGGGCATCAAATTGTCATATATTTCAGACCTCATTTAAGTTCTGTTTCTCACACTGGAGAAATGCTACATTATTTACACATCTGTGTCCTATTTATTTCTCTTATGAGTACGGCCTCAAGGTGCATTCATGTAAATATAAGTATTTCTAATTTATAATTCTTTATTGTTGGGTAATATTCCATTTTATTTAAAAAAGACATCTTTAATCTCCAGTCGATGGGCATTTTGAGTTGTAGCCAAGCTTTGGCTACTGCAAATGGAACTGTTATGAACATGAGTGCATATATGTCACTGTGCTACAGAGTTTTAATTCTTTCATGAATATACTCAGCAGGAATATATTAGGGTCAGATAGGACCTCTAATTCTAGTTTTATGAAGAATTTCCACACTGATTTCCACGGTGGTTATACTAGTTGGCATTCCCACCCACAGTAGAAGAGGATTCCTTTCTCCCCTTATTAAAAACCTTCTGCACAGCCAATTAACCACCTACAGAATGAAAAGACAACCTAAAATGTGGGATATTTTACCATCTGTTTCTCAGACAAAGGTCTACTATCTAGAATATATAAAACATCATTATTCTTTCCTTATTGCTTATGTGCCTGACTTCTCCACCTCATTTAAAGTCCCTTCTTGAAAGTCAGCCCGAAGCATGTGACGATCTAATCCAGTTACTGTGGTGCTATTGGTAGAAGAAGTCATGGTAGTTGTGAGTGGTCTCATTCTTCTTATCTGTCTTTAGAATGTATATTTGTTTTTTCCTTTATTTGTTTGCTTTGAAGGGGCTGAAGACTAACAAGGACCTTGAAATTAATATGTCTTCTTCTGAAAATCCTTTCCTCTCATGATAATTTCACCAGATTAACATTTCTTTCCTTCTTTCTTGAATGTACTTCTTAAAATATACCCTAAACCTCATTCTCTTCACCATATATAGATTTTTCTTTATTGGTTTAACCAGTTTCCTCTTTTAAGATTACTTATTTGAATAAATGATGAAATCTTTATCTTTAGCCCAACTCATCAACATAGTGTTTTGTGTCTTTCATAAAAATTTAGCATGGAAAACCTCTCTTGCCTCCAATACCCTAAGCTATCGGTATTTTTTTTAACTGCATGCTCTTCTATTCTGAACATCTATTACTGATAAAGTTTCCATTATTATTTCAGGTCTCATTCTTAAACTGGACAGCTCCTAATCTCAGATGCTTCCCTGTCCCTATATTATCACATAAAGGGCACTACAAGAGCCCTGGGAATTTATGTGTAAAACAGATTTCTTTCCACATCACCTTTACCTATAATATGTAAGCTTCTTCTGCACATGCTGACAGATTAATCTTTTAGATTACTCCTATCATCTTATTATTCTATGCTTTAAAACCATCATTAGCCACTCGCTACTTTCAATTACATCCTAATTACTTACCTGACACCGAAGACCCCCACACGGCCCAGAATTGAAGCATGTCCAAAATTTAGGCTCAGGAAAACTAGAGACTCTTTTCAGCAAATGACCTTGAATCTTCTTAATCTTGATGAATTCTCCATTATTATTTCCTTCAGAACACTGATTTCAATTCAGTCTGGAGGAATGGTCTCCATCACTCTAGGCCAACCTTCCATGCCAACCTCTCTATCATGTTCTCCTATATTCTGCACTGGATGAGATTGCTCTCTTCATACCTCTGTAGCAATTATGTGATCCCTTATGACCCTTATGTTGAATAGCAGAAGTGAAAAGTCTTTCAAAGACTTGTAACCACACCAGCCTAAAGATGTATCACAGTCTTGTTTAAAAACAAGTCCTAAAAAATAACAATAAGGCCCAGCTTACCTAAAATTCTACCTATCTGCACTTGGAAGCATGCCACATACATCAATCTACAAAATAAATTCTAAAAAAAAACTACAGCAGGCAATAAAATATCTTGTTTACTTAATCGACTAAGAAGCAGATTTGAGTAATTGGGCTGAATCAGCATATGTTTCAGTAACATCAATACTGCAGCCTTCTTTGTAATCGTGCGCATGACTGGCAATCCACCCTTTGTTACTATAGTGGACTGTGTTAAATGAGGTGGGAATTTATTTTGTGTTATGCTGCAGCTTTGTAGTGTATAAAGGTACTGTGTTGGGGCTGCTTCAATTCCCCAAACTTTGTTCTTCTCCCAAGTATAAGGCAAGCCCTGTTTTCTACATGTAAAATCTTGTCATAGTTTTTGGGAAAAGCCTTTCTACAGGGACCTGTCTTGCACTTGTCCAGCATATGGCAGCTCTCACAAGTGCATCACATGTGATATCGGCGGGATGCCAATAGGTAGATTGCAACCTGTCTGCCTCAAATGAAATATGTGACTGTCTCAAGCTGAGCAAAATTCATTGTCAATAAGTCAGCAGTTAACTCTAGGAAAGAAGAATAGAGATGAGGGAATCAGCTTCCTTCCATTTCATATAATCTACTTCTAGTCCTTTCCACGTGTACTGACCTAAATTGTGTGTGCATGTGCACACACATGCATGCACATATATGCACTTGGTATTTAAAATCAGGTTGGTCGGATGATGTGACCTGAGATAAGAAGACCCCGTAGTTATTTCACTTGCAGAGAAATATGCACAAGACATCTGACTGCTGGGAAACAGTGCAGTGTGGGGACTTCATACAGGGGTCAGTCCTTCTCCCCTCATTAGCACCTCTCACATTATCTGAATGCAAAATCTGCTGAGCAAATCAGCAGAAGATGCTTGTAATCCTAAGATTTTCAGCACACTCACCTCTGGATACAGTATTTTCCCATCACTCCTCATTTTACAATATCACCAAGACTATGGGTCAAGCCACTCACACAGATCTCACACATGTAAGTCTGAAATGTGTAGTGTGTGTGTATCACATGCTGTGTGCTGATCTCAGGGAGCAAAAGGAAGGGATATTATCCCTAAACCAAGGCCCTGTCGATGAGCTCAGAGCACAAGAAGCAGAACATGCAAAGGGAAAAATTCTCGCGGGCTGGTGAGCTCAGGCACCTCTAGTTAAGCAGTGGTTAAAGCTGCCCTTTCACACCTCAAGTCTGCACCTAGGGCTGGGAAAAGCAACGGGCTTCAAACTCAATGCCACTTTGCCATCTTGCATTAAAATCAGCCACTATTATTGTCCGTGGAAAGCTAGAGATAAACACATCAATGACCTCATTTTTCCTTTTAGGCAAATGGGCTCTGACATTTTGTATCTACTCAAGCCAGGTCTTTTGATTAAGTGTCTTACATTCATCTGACTGAAAGCCCAGTGACAGAGATGAAGAGGGGAAACTGAGGGTATAGGGTAAGAATTAGACAATGAAATCAGGGATAAGACTGAGAAAAGGCAGCATAGGGCATGACAATGGCCCTTGAGTAAACTTGAATAACAGGACTGGTTGGTGTGAGACCTAACGGAAAGGTCTAGTATCAGCATCTTCTATCACATGGTGGAAGATGACAGATGCACATGCTGGAGGACAACGGAGGACTTAGCAGATGAAATGTCACTGTGGAATGCTCAGGGTTCCCAGCTGATATTCACGGGAAGGACGGGAGCATTCATGGGAGATCGTCATTGATTAGGCAGCTAATAGATGAGCCTGTGTTTTTTGCCAAACATCATGTTTACTGCTTTGTATTTATTTTAACTCCATAGTTCAATGGAAATTGAAAGAAGCCAAGGTTCCCAATCAGAAGCATTCACATTTTCCTAACGTCTAGGAGAAGGCCATGAGCTAACTGCTGTCAATACAAATGAGGTTGCTGGATCTTAGAGGCCAGAACCAAACAACCTCCCCATTTCCCAGAATTGTCAAAGGCTGAGGAAATAAGAATCATCATATAATGTTTAAAATTATAATTAAAATTAAGAGCCATAAGATGGATCTTTTCTCCTTAGTAAAATATAATCACGATAGTGTGGTATATAATCCTGTGAAGTCCAGGACAGTATTTCAGGAAGCATATTACTGCTGATCAAAATAATACCATCATACCTGGCTAGGTTCTGGGTATTGATTTAGGATCCTCAGCTTCTTGAAGTTTTGTGTCTGAGGAAGGTACCTGTTCTACTCTGGAAACATCTGTAAGGTCCCCCAGCCTCGTGCTAACACCATCACCCCCATGAACTCCACTGTGAACTGCCCTTAGCCAGACTTTCTTTTGACAATCAGGAAAAGGCCAGTGTGGGCTGGGAGGAGTACAGGGGACTCTCTGAATGGGCAATTCTAGGATGCCCAGGTAGTGGCCTAGCAGAGAGGCAACAAGTGCCTAGATGGCTGATGCTCTAGACTCTTGACTCCACCATCCACAAGGAGTGGTGAGGCTTCAGAGGGACCAGATTGAGTAGTTACGGCACAAGACCCAGCACCCCACTTCCTTCCCCCATGGCTAGTAGCAAGTATATAATATTGTGAATCTACTTCTGAAAACCTGGTGGTGCTCACAATCAAAACTGCTTGAAATCACTCAATGTGTAAAAACAGTTCTGTGGCCCCACAGAATTTTATATTTCTTTTCTAGGTTGAGAAAAGAGAATCACGTACCATACATTGAATCATTCTTATCCAAAGACAGCAACTTAATCAACAAGAGAAAGAAGAAAAAAAAACAATCATGCACAGAAAAGTTTCCCCAAATAAAAAGGGGGAAAATATCTCCTTTTGAAACAAGTCATTTGAAATCCAATCAGCTCTTCACGATTTATGTTTATAGTATAAATGACATAATTTATATGAGTGCCAATTTCTGTAGCTATGAAAATGGAGTTAGCACCGCTTATTTTTAGGGTTTTTGAGAGGATTAAGTGTTCTATTTGAATGCATTCTATTCCATCTTTGAATATATAGTAGATACTTACTAAGTGTTAGTTTCTCTTTTACTTTCTCTCATGTTTATTTTCTTAGGTTATTTTCCTAAAAACCCTTTCTAGTATATATATACATACATATCCTTTCTAATATATAATTTTTTGGATATTATGCATATGCATTCATATATCTAATTTCTTATACAAGAGGAAATAGTCTATGTTTCTTGTTATTTTTGCCTCTTTTTCCCTTGCTGATATATGTGACATATATATTTATGTGTGCATATATGTTTATTATATGTATATATTACATGTATGTGTATATATTTCATATACATGCAAATGTAGTAAAAAGTACATCTTTCCCCAAATCTATACAAGTAAACAAACATCACTTGATATAGAGATGGGACTAACTTATCCTACAACTCAGCTTTTTATACATCTGCCTGTCCCCTTTCACCATGTTTTAAAATTCATTTTTAACTACAGAAAAAGAACATATTAATTTTATGTTGGATAAAGAAAATGAGAGAAGATAGAACCATAATCCCAAGCTCTATTCAGAAGCCAGGTCAGGAAACTCCATTGTCACACAGGTGGCACAGCCATTGCCCCCATGTGACTTTGCCATCACCACTGAGATTTGATATCTTATTTAGCCCTTTTGTGCAATAAACACATAAAGTCTTCAGTCAAATTGCTCAATATGGAGGCATAAAATGCTCTGCCTTCTATTTCCTCCTTCAGAATGGTGGTCCACGACTTGTGAGATCCTTGTATAATAAAAAAATACTATAAACACAAAATCTTAGCTTTCTTAGGCTTTTTGCTTTCCCTGCTGTACAAGTCGATGCTGCATCTTCATTTGGGAACATGCACATCAGTTCTTTTATGGAATGTGCACTGTGCAGTTTCAGGCTGGTAGGCTTTTGCTTCATTTCAGTGCTGCTTTCGCTCATGCATAAAGATATGAAACAAGGCAGTGGAGAGATACTGATATGGCTTCTCAACTAAAATGCATTTGCTGCTCAACAACTGCTGCTCTTCACCCCTTTCCAAGAGGAAAGAGAAATTGACATCTACATGCCATACAATAGTAAGGAAAGCAAAACAAACCATACTGACAAATTCACTTGGGGAAAGGCAAGATATAATCACATACAAAGCAAATGAGGGGTAAGAAAGAAACTCAAAATCAACATGGACAATAGCAAGACAGGTATTGATATGCAGGGAGGAAGGGTTTAGAGGAAAACCTCACTGTAAAAGCACAACACTTTTACAGAAATATTGACATGGTTCAGACAAATAGGTGAGTTATCTGAAATTAGTACAGAGGTGAGTCAGTTAAAAATATAGAAAAACAAAAGAAGGAAGCAACTTTCATAGGAAGTGGTGACTGGTAATGAAGGAGAATTTATCTACCAGCAGTGACAGTAGGGAGAGATGCAGTTCCAGCTTTCATGGACACAAACTGGGGAAGGAAAATAGGTCCGGAAGTGAAGAGAGTGCAGGCAGCTGCTACTAAGGGCAATAATCACTCTTTCTTTTGCAGGTAGACACTCGTACACAGACTCACACATTTCAGCAGTGCTCATGGATTGGCTGGTAAAAGTTGCAATCAGCACGGGTATTTCTGCTTGAGCGGCCTGTAGGGTGTTATTATTGAATTAAATCTAATGAGAGAGAGAAAAGAGGCAGATCAGAGGACAGAGAGTGAATTATAGTGTGAGTCTCGGAGAATTATAGGACATATGCACCTTGACAGTAATAGAAAACAGAAATGCATCACCCTTTCTCCTTCCATTTTTAGTGAGGTTTGGAGGCTCAGTGTGGATATTTGCCTCTAAGCCACATAGAATTCCAGGAAGAATGTTTCTGATGTGACTTCTCATAATCTACATTTGGAATATGCTTGGAGTTCTTCATAAAAGAAAACCATGGTACTAGAATAAACCTGGACTGGTTATTAAAAAAAATCAGATTATGGGCCCAGGGATAGTTGAAAACCTAGGAAATGCATTTCTCAACACTGATCTTGCATTTCTTCATGTCCTGAGCTTTGCAGTGACAGAAAGTACAATGTGGCAGGGTGCTGAAAACCTTTGGTAAGGCTGAGTTGCTTTTAATCTATCAGCAAAAGTAGATTAGACTATTTCTGGGAAGGGGAAGAAATGAATAGATTAGGGATTAGATTGTGTTTTCTCTTTTAGTCCTTTTCTTTAAATGTCATCATTCTGACTGGCATGCTTATCCTAATTTATTTCTTTCATTATAGAGTAAACCCATGTCATTCAGTTTGATTTAGCCTGTTTAGGCCAATAAGTTAATTGGTTAATGTGTCATCTGTATGCATTGGGTGACAGGCATGCTCGGAGTCATATACACACTCACACACACACACACGCATGCATATACATGCATGCACACACTCACACACACACAAACATACTTGCTATATAACACTGTGGAGTTACGTGAGAGTAACGGGACTGCTAAGGTGAGGCTTCCTTTCTCGGTTCTGCATTGCAGCACTGCCCTTGATATTCAAAGTTCTGCATGGTAGAGTTCACAGGCCACAGCAGTTCAGGAATTAATTTCCATAATTATCTTCTTAACTTTCTCATTATGAAAGGCATCATCCCTGGATGGCAGGAAGCCAACCTGCTGACCCCTACAGGACAGCGTCCCAAATGAGACGCCCAGACTGATATGTTCCCTTTGTGTCCTTTCTCATCATACCAGCCTCCTAAAGGACATCGCCTCTGCTATGAAATAGGGTTACCAGTAAAAATGCATGAAGACCCCTATTCATAGTGAGACCCCAGTGCCATGCGCGGGGTGGAGTCTTCTGTGTGCGAACAGTTTCAGACCTTGGCTATTTACTAGTTTGTCACCATGTGAAAGTTAGATGCATCACTTGGTCCTCAGTTTACTCATCTGTGAACGAGGGAAGATGGTTTTGACCACTGAGCATGGCTGTCACCAAAGAAGATTAGTTCAGAGGTGCACGGGGCCAGTACTCAGACTGTAGATAACTGGCTTGTAGTGAATGAAACCTATGGGAACACAGGCCTTTTAGATACCAGGAGTACATTTCAGAAGTGAACGGCCTAGGGTAGAATTATGGAAACAGAGAATGAATTTTTAAGAGGGAGATAAGTAATGTTTAGTAACTGATTAATCTGGAGGTCAAAGAAAAAGGAGCAATTGAATAAATTTATAGTCATGAGACTGGGGCATTGAGAGGATCCTAAAGAAATCACTAATAATTAGACGATGGTGGTGATGACAGCGCTGTACTTCTGTGCTTCACCACAGCTCTTCTCTCCACACAGGAAAAAAATCCCTTACATGTTAAAGGCCACAGTGTAATTTTAGCTTTAATCTGTCCCTCCTGAGTACAACTCCTGGACAAGGTTACAAGCAGAGACCAAGAAGGAGACCATGAGCTGGCACCTACCATACTTTTGATTGATATTTGTTGGGTAAGTTGGACTTAGAGATTGAGAAGCAGAAATAGCACTGTGACAAGTTTGCAAGGAGACTAAGAGGTTCCCCAAGTGAAGCTGGAAGCCGAAACTGCAGACACCCAAGGCCTTCTGTGAGAGAGTCTCAGCATGCCCAATGAGGGAGAAATTTAAGACAAATGACTTCACCTTGTAACAACTCACTGTCCTATCTGCAAATAGGAGAAAAGAATACTCATCACCCCAGAGGCATTGTGAGAATTTGGTGAGTCGAGGAAATACCTTAGTGAATTACATACTCATGACAAGGTGACCAGTGCAGTTTCTGGAATACGGTAGGTATTTAAACAACTTTGTTACTACTGAGTAGCCCATTGTTAAAAACAATGCATGAAGATAGCAACAGTTGAATACAAGGCTCTGGATATGATTCAGAAAGAGCCATTTCAATGGGGAGCTAAACATAAAAGTGTAGTTTCTGAAGTTCAGAAGGAAAGAGACAGTGAACCAAGTGAGATCTCAAGTGGAGCTCTCACCCTTCGGTCCTTGAAGTGCAGGAAAAGACTCAGGAAAACAAGGGAAGTTCAGAATGTGTACACTGGTGACATGTTCCAGAAAGACACAATAATGCCCCCACCAGAAGAGTACAAATACTCCTGAGGTTACTGATATCACCACTGTGACAATGCAACTATAATCATAAGTTTTAAAGCAAAAATTCCAGCACATCTGTATGGATGATAGATTAGAAGAGGTAGTAACCACTGAGACACATTCATGGTGCAACTTTTCTAATATTACATATATGAATCCAAAGAGAGAAGCATTGTACATAGAAATGATGACTAATAATACTCATTATTTAATGGTTCCATTTAAATGAATAAAACAGCAGTAAGAAAAATATTCAGTGTATCCCTTAGTTAAAATGCAAAGTAAGATCAAGTTTACAGAAGATGAACATGTAGCATTCATGTGAGAAAAGGCCCATACCACAGTTCTGGAGGCCATCATAGGTTCTGCTAGATTAGCTCCAGATGGGACAGGAAAAAGCCCCACATGAGATGTGCATCCATGTCGCCGAGTCCCAGAGGAGTCACAATTAATCTAATTCTGGGTCTGCAGTTTCTTTCCAGGTACCGAAAGATGCTCTCTAATATCGTTCCCTCTTTCCTGCTGACAGTATCTAAATGATCTAAAAGCGTTTCCAACGGGTACAGGAGGAGGAAACACAACTAATAGCAAATGTGCATTTGTGCTCCACACTCCCAGCATTTTTGGAATAATAAAAACCAATTAGATAACACTCAGCAGCTCGAGTGAGGGAGAACAGTGCTATCTCACCACTACTAATAGGGTTTTTAATAATAGATAGGCTTCTCTCTGCAAAGCCGGAGCTGGAAGCAGAAGAAGGATCAGTTGCAACAGCATTCTGCTGCCCAATACTCAAGGCAAAAATAGTCCATTAGTGCAGTGGCCCATCAGCTTAAACTGTCCACTTCAGGCCAGCGCAGGACTTAAAGAATGAGCACAGTGAACCCTGCCTATGTAAGAATCACAAGAAAAAGGAAAGCAAGCTTTCTTCTTGGATGTGATGTGCTAAGATATAACCCACCTGAGAAGGAACCCACGGAGGCCCATCTGCATTGAGTAACTTCCCAGCTCTTGCTCAGTTTCATTATTTGGGTGAAGGAATGGAAGAAACTTTTCATGCAATGAAAATATGGACTCCAATTCAGTAGAACAACTTTTACCTGCAGATGGAATCCTAACACACCAATCTTTCCTACCTGAGGGTAAACCAGTTACCTAGAAGGCTTGTTTTCATTTTTCTTCCACATGCGCCATTCAAATAACTTTTTTGGCTAATGCTGCTTCTGCTTAAACTGAAACGTAGTGGAAAGTTATTTGTCTTGTTGTCATAGAAACAATCATTAAAATAATTCATCAACTCTACTTCATGCATCATTCCCACCTCTCTTCAAAACTGTCAACAAGGGTCTTTAAAGAGAAGGAACTAGTGTCTGGGAGAAGGCAGGTGTGTGTCTGAGGGTGTGGAAGGCTCAGACTAGGTCTTTGGGTGAGCTTCTTCGATGCAACTGGCAGTAGCTCCACATGCTCCCAGAACATGTTCTTTTCTTTCTTTTTTCCACATTATTCTTTTAAGTATAATCATTTAGGCTTATGAAAGGAATTTCCTCGGGGCATGTGGTTGCAGTGCAGATTTTGTATGATCAGATCAAGCTTGTGAATAATACATTCATCTGTGAATACACTCCCCAGGGCTCGTCCTCCCGGCTGAGCCTCTGTAATGAAGCATTTGACTATAATTCAGTTAAGAATGCAGGAGATGTAAATATAGGTGGGTGGAGAATGTAGAAAGACTTCAAACTGCAGCAAAACCAGTTCTTCCTCAGGATCCAGGGCTGCTGCGTTCAAATTCTTAGAGCAAGTGCTTGTGGTTGGTATGAGGCTGAATCCTTATAGCTTTTCAGGGAAAAAGGGAAAGTGGAGAGACCCTGAGCACAAATACAGGGCTGAGAAAGACATGGAAAAAGGCAGGGTGCAGTCAAGACAGTTCACCTCTACCACCCTCATGAGCTAAGATAGCATGTTTCTCCCTTGTGCATTGGGAGAGCAAATTAGTCTGGGCTGGTTACCCTTGAAGGTCCCTGACTCTAAGTATTTGACTTCATAGTTTTTGTCACTTTTTCTTAAGTCTTCTACAGTTCCTTAAGACATTTTAGACTGCTTGCAAGATATTCAGGGTTGACCTCTTCTAGGTCAGAAATATGGAGTGGTCTGATCATTCCTGAATCGATTTCATGTTAAAACTGGAAGGAAAGGTAAGGAGAGGTTAGAGATTTGCTAGTCCAATTTCTCCCAAATGTACTCAGAAACAGTACCATGATCCTTTATCGAACTACATTCTTAAGACTTCACATTGTAAGAAAATAATTTGTATAGGACCCTGGAGGTCATAAGTGAACCATAACTTTAGACTGTCTTGGACTGAAATTCAGGAAAATCTGATTCTTTAAAAGTCTGTTACTTTCACTAAACCAAACTGAAGTCTTAAACATACTTCACAGAAAGCTCCAAAACAAGGAAGTTTGAATTCAAAGGAAAAGCTGGATCAATAAAAGGAAGTACATTTCTGACAAACTTTGGTGTAGTTAGATAATAGCCTTTTAGCAGGTGTACCTGAGAGCT
Source organism: Petromus typicus (assembly GCA_004026965.1). NCBI lineage: Eukaryota > Metazoa > Chordata > Mammalia > Rodentia > Petromuridae > Petromus > Petromus typicus. Next base: position 64,974 of record PVIR01003756.1, on the reverse strand, counting down.
GTGTCTATGGTCTTCACAGTGAACTTTCCTTATAACACCTCATTAAGTCTTCACCAAACTATGAATACTACATAGTATCAATTTCAATTTTCAAATAAGTGGCTTGGACAGCAGTTCCACTTTCAGTTTTCAGGACCTGAGAAGCGTTTTCAGATCTATTGAGCTATATATAGTTTGGACATAGGAAACTTCATGGATAAAGTTTAGGACAGATACAAAGAGAAAAGACTATTACAGACTAAGAAGATAGATCTAAGGGCAACGATGAGTGTTAAAACAAAATGGACACCTTCAGGAGGAACTCTGGTGATGACTCTCAATGTAAGAGTTTGAACAGTATCCTGTGAGCTATGAGTTATCCCTGAAGACTCTAAACATTGATTTACATGATGCCTGAAGTGAAGAAAATATAATCCACTGTTTCAGGGTTATGAGGTGATGGAATATGCAGACAAGAAAAGTTATTTTTTTAGAATTAGTTGGCTAGAAAATTTGAATGAAAGTAAATTACACACTCAAATATAGGGTCCTTTCTCTCAAGCCTTAGGGCTAGTGAGCAAAGACTATTTTTTGGTTGAGAATACAATACTGGAAAACTACCTAGCACTGAGTTGTTATTTTTGAAGACTTCCACAATACGAGGTACACTAAACAAGATCCTCACCCTGCAGGTGTATTATGAGTTAAAAATTACACTGTGACTTGTATGTATGCATTATATATGACCACTTTTAATAATTTTTTTAAAAATACAATACTGTAAATAGGTTCCAAAGGTTGAAAAGACCTATCAGAAAACAATTTCTTTCTTCAAGTTAATGAAGATGAGAATGTTGATCATTTGTAGGTGGATCCTCAGAAAATAATGCACAATCATTTTGAAATTATATTTGTTTATAAAATGCACTCTCCTAGTACTATTGGGAAAAATATGAAAGCAAAATGAAAGGAAGAAACATAAAAAAGGAAAAAAATATTTTCCATTGCATTCTACCACAGAGATGTACAAACTCAACGGCTGAGATAAAGGCATGCCTGTTTCTTTGGTGCTACACGAAGAATCATCCCATTCTCAGAACATATGGCATGGAACTCCACAGAGACAGAAAGGTTAAAAAACACATCTAATTCCACATGGTTATCAAGTAGAAAGAAGAGTTCAGTCTGACACAGCCGGGGTTCAGTTGTTACAGCCAGGAACGCCCTTGAGGAAACCCCGTCTGTCTTCCCTGTGTCTATCAGTGGACAGCCATGAGAAAGGAGGAGCTTCACAACCAGACTCTCTGAGACAAGAATGTGCCTGAAATCTGGTATTAGCTTTGCATAAACCATGTACATTCTGACTTGGATGAAGCCACTTTAGTCCTGATCATTTATAATGTTCCTTCTTAGCTTCATTTGGCCTTGCTGCTACTCAAGAGCATCCTTCCACCCCTAAGTCCTTAGGAAATCTCACTTGGTGCAGTCCTGGATCTGTGCCCCTGCTGGGTCTTTGCCCTCATAGATCCTTAGGGATCAGTTCTTACCCACTGGGACCAAGTTGTTCCAGCTTAGGGACAGAGCTACCGATTGCAGCCAAAGGTGTCTGCCTCTGCTGCAGATCTTAAAAATGATCTCGACACCACGTGCTAAGGCTTGGTCTCCAACCATGGGGATACTGGGAAGAGAGGGCCTATTGGGAATTGGGGTCCCTAGTACCCTAGTGGTCAATGGAGTCTCCAGTGTGTCCCTCTTTCATATGGTAATAAACAGTCTGCCCTTTCCATGATGTAGCACCCCTGAAGAAGCCCACAGTCATCGGTCAACCTAAGCGTGGAGTAGAACTTCTAAAACAGTAAGACAAAATGTTTCCTCTACCAAATGATTCATCTTGGTTTGCTTTCATAGGACTGGAAGCAAACAGCATTTCTCTAAGTCACTGATGGAGAATGCAGTATGGCACATGTTCCCCTGCTGGTTGTTTGTTTTCCTTGGAAGCTGTAAAAGGTTTGCCATCTCTGCTGTGAGTGCTCTCTCTCTCTCTCTCTCTCCACTTCTTCCAGCTCTTGTGGTCTCATCCTAAACATATCGATGTGCCCAGGGGAACTAGCTGATCCCTACTCAATCTCCAGGACCTCTGGGCCCAGGAGACACTGTGAATTATGAAATGGGAGCTGCTTTCCTGAGATGATTGGAACTACAGGCTGAAACAATCAGGTGTTTACTAGGAGAAGCTTGAGGCCTGGAGTCAGATGATCTGTGCTACTGGGTTCACTCTGTGAACCGACCTCCCTCAGGATATTGTAACTCCACTGATCCTTGCTTCCTAAACTAAATGGAGAAAGAAACAAATACACAGATTATAAATGTGTTGTGAATGCTAAGCAAGTATGAATGAACACAACTAATTAATGATCTTTAAAGGACTGGGATCAAGTACAGAGTGTTACATGTGCATTGTTGTTTAAATATTAATTTTACATGTTCTTTCCTTATGACTCTACAGACAACAATAACACATGTTATTTACTCCTGAGTTGAGGTGTCCTGAGAGCTCTTTCAAATGTGTCTCTACATATTCTCCCTTTATATTATACACATACAGACCCTGCCAGTGGGTGGCTAAAAACCCACTGCCAATAACCTCCAGTTCAGACTTCATGTCAAATTATGGATGTGCCATTGGAAAGTCTGGCACTTGCAAGTTTTTTCAATCAACAAGTTAGAAATCTTGTTAAATCGTTTTTACTGTATTCATTCAAGCATTCTGTGTTAATGATCATTTATTTCATGTGTCAACACATGGAGAAAAAAATTAAAAGAAACCTCTCTATAATTTGGACTACAGGCTTGAAGGATTGAAACTATATGGCTTCCTGTCTTGACTATCAGTAGCTTTATTTTTAGAAATTGATTGACAAGAATAAGCTCTTGGAATCTCTCCCCAGTCAATTACATTGGTAATTATATTTCATAACTAATTTTCTCTTTTTTAGGAAAGATATCACTAGGATCACAGCTCATTGTATATCTTATAATTTACAAGTAGCAAAACTAAGCCACCATCATTAAGTGGATGAATAAACTAACCTGGAGGGATTATTTCTTTAATCCTTCCTGTTGGTCCTGGTGAATACCCTTTTCTAGCCAGGATATGACTAACTTACCATCCCTTAAACTTGTAAAGTATTATTTTGTGCCCAGTCACCATAATAATGTGCTAAGGTTCACACAGAAAGGTTGTTTAAATATTTTGTGTTTAATTACTTGCTGCTGAAAATTTCTTTTTAAATTATAAGAATTACTCATGTAAGTCCAAGTCAGTGGGTGGGTGACAATCTAAAAGCATGAACAATACCTCTAGTTGTGAAACTATTTATATCTTAATGTTTAATAGTTTTAAGTGACTTCCTGATTTAATTTAATTTCATACCAGGAACTATTCATGTAAATAATTTCTCCTGTTCTTGACTTTATAATTCTTTCTGGGCCACAGCCACAAAAAAACCTGGGCAGCCAAATGTTCTTGCTCCCTTCCAGGCAGACTTTGAGAGGAGCCATTATTGTTCTCATTCTTTTTGAAGAAAGAAATATGGAGAAGTACATCTACTTTGCTACACATTGAGAAGCTTCTGCAATGAATTGTTGCCACTTTTTATGTACAAGAAATACTTCAAGGTTCCTACATGCCAAGTATAAAGACTTCTGTTTTTTCTTTTCAGGAATCTTGGGTGTGAAAGACAAGGAGACACTGTCTTCACCGATAGACTGAAAATAGCAAAATAAAGTGACAAAAATTCACTTGAACTTTATTTACAGCACAGATACAGATGAGAACTTGGTAAGAAGTTGGTATGTATGTATGTTTATGCACTGTGCATATACTGCACACGTGAGAAGAACTGGAAGGAATCACATTTACTCTCTGGAATACTATCAGAATACTGAGAAACTATCAGAAGTAATTTTTTGGAGACAGGTTCTCTCTATGTAGGTTAGCCTGACCTTGAGCTCACTATGTAGCCCATGCTGGCCTTGAACTTGTGGTGATCCTCTTCCCTCAGCCCCCCTTGTGCTGGCAAGAAGTAAGTTAAATATTAGAAAATTTAACAGAATGTTAAAAACCTGTTAGAATGAGATACCTCCAGGTTATTGGTGCAATGCTACAGTTCGGGAAAGATGGGAAGAATAGAGAGCTGCTATTTGACTGTGTTTTGTTGCTCTTGCTTCCTATTCTATGGATGAAGCTACAAATATGTAAACCACAGAAGTTTGAAGCTCTGCTTTTTTCAGGGTAAAATCAAATATCTCTCCCTCTGAGATAGGAAAGAATTGAGTAAAATTACTCAAATTTGCTAACTTTGAATTTCACGTGGCTGGAAATAAATTAATGCTAGACAAACTCCAACCCTGGTTCCTCACATTCAGTGTGCTTTGGAGCAACAGTGTTATTAGTATGTATACAACTATATGCTTAGCATCACTTTATGACAATATATATTGGTACAATTATTATTATCATCACTATATGAAAACTCCCTTTTCTTCGTAGTAGTTTCGCTACAGTGTTTGGTTATCATTTACACTGGATACCACAGTCATACATGAGCAGAAGTACAATGTCACTAGTTTCAGACCGTATCAGCAGAGGCTTAACAATGGTAAGAGGGCACTTTCTTGATCATTCAATGACTCTTTACCTGTTAGAATGAAACAGTCAGTTTCAGAGCATACTGTGCTGTGGCATTATATAGAGTTGCTCCCCACCCCCAGACATTAACTGTGCAGCTTTAGAAGTCAATTCATTAACCTATCAAGAGCCTGAACATGAAGCTTCCTGAAAAGCTCTGTGTTTCTCACCTTGCTGAGGTTTGAGGAGAGAGGTGGACTGTCAGGTCTCCTATGAGCAGGACATAATGAAGCTGATGCGAGAGGGTCATTCCCTTATACCCCGCACCTCATTAAGTCTGTATCCAGGGAGAAAGGGTTCAGAGACGCTTTCAGAATACTAACCTTTCTTCTTGCTTTGTGACAAAGCAGGCCTCATATAGGGAAGGAGAAAATAGTTTCAGTCACACAAAATGAGTAAATCCCAGAGACCCACTGTGCAGTATTGTACATATACTTAGTTCTGCACTGATGACAAAAATATCACTAACAGGGCATATCCTATGTGCTTTTATCACTAAATAATAACGAAAACAAGTGGCAGGACATTTGGAGGATGGACATATTTCTGGTATGAATTGTGCTAATGGTTATATAGTGTGACTCATTCTCCATACTTATGAGGCTGTACACATTAAAGGTGTCCAGCTTTTTAATATGTCTATCATATCTCAAGAAAGGAGCTCAAAAATCAAAGAGATGAGCTTAAACTCACCTATGTGAAGTTGGGTAAATTTTAAAAATACAAAACCAAAAGCTATTCAATACATTCAATGCTCTTCACATTCTTCTTTCCCTACTTGTTTCTTACTTTAACTTCAATAACTAGGGGAACTCCTGGCTCCAGTGTGAAAACTCTTGAGAAGTTGTCTCCCTAGGAGCAAGCTTGGTAAAGCAAGCTCCTCCTCCCCTGTCCGCCTCTGGAGCTTTCTTCCCAGCTCATCTCCCTTTTCCCCTTTTGGAGTGTCCCACAAATCCTTCTCCTATTTCACAGCCCATGCTAACAGCCTCTTAAGGACTAACTCGAAAGGAGGTGTGACATATCAAAATTGCTGTTGTTATAACCTCTGGCAAGCAGGGGAGCAGGGGAGAGAGAAATTAGACAGTACACAGAAATCAGATCTTATCTCCTGTACCTGATAAATAGGGATAGCAGATCCTAAACATCTAGGAATAATACTGTATGTAATGGAAACATAGTGACAAAAACTTTTTTTTACAAATTAATTAAGCACATGTTGAGAAAGATATCTGGAAGGCAGGGATGCCATGAGATGTACAAGAGAGAAATGTGAAAGTCCCGAGGGAGACAGTGGTTGTATCTACTTTTCAACTTCAGCGGGGAGCACACATCTTTTTGCTTTCAAGAAAGGTCTGAGTTATTCTGGAGAAAGTGCTAGAGAAGTCTAAGTGGGACAGCAGCCTAAAAGTCAAGAGTTTATGCCATTTTATCCACAGATCTTTTTCACTATCCAGCCTACTTTAATACAGAGTGACAGACAGATTAAAAGCAGGTACTCAGGGGCACTATGATGAGACCAACTTCAGCTCTGACCTTTGACAAATTACATAATCACTGCTTGCCTCAAATATTGCACAGTAAAAATGGGTTAAAATCATATCTACTTGGTTGGTTTTTCTAACACATAAATGAAAGAATATATAAATTTTTTTAGTAACAGATCTAGTAAATATTTTTATTAAAATGTATGTAGCAGAAACTATTACTAGAGAAATATACTGTATTTTCACTTTAAATTTTTATTTTTTCTTTTAAAAAAGTTGTAGTAGTACACATTTGAAGTACATAATAGCATATGAATTTTTTATAAATGGAACAAATAATTTCCCCTTTACTTGCCAGCTGCTTTTTTTGGTCCAGGCTGTGGTGGGGAAAATATCTCTGTTTTCTTTATATTGAGTGGACTCAGAAAACATACTATCATGGTCTGGGGATTTAGCTCAGTGCACCACGCCTATGTTGCAAACATAGTCCTGAGTTTGATCCTCAAAACTGTCAATAAAACACTCCCAAACAGAACAAAACACCCAGAATATCTATTTAGTTTTCCCAAGGATTGACCTTTTTGTGATTTTTACTAACAGACAATGTTTTGTAAACACTTAGGAATCTCTACTAGATCATACACACCTGGAGTTTCAAAATTTGAGAAGAGTGCTGGGGCCACAGGCCAAGACAGTTCATCACAGACAGAGGCTGTGGGAGGAAGTGTGTCTCCTCCAACCAGTGTGTACCTTCTGATATAAAAGCATGAGCCGCCAGGAAAGCGTGTGCACAAACACTCATTCAAGATGGAAACTTCGAATTACAATCTCCTTGCAATTTCTACAGTGTAATACAAGTGGAAGTGTAAGCTTGCCCTGTATGTAGCAAACCCTACTGAAAATATCCTCTTCAATTTCTTTTCTGCAGCTCTATCTTAAACACCTATGACATTATATAGAGACAATTACAAAGAGATATCATATAGAGACAATTTATGTGATGAATATAATTATAAGCATTTTTTCAATGAACCGTGTCAGAGACATTGAGAAATTTGTGTTTAATCTTCATCACAATTATGAAATAAGCATGCTGTTATCATCTTTCCATATGTGAAAAATAAAGATTAGAGAGGTTAAATTGTTTGCCTAAAGCCATATATAGTGAGTGGAGAAGTAAAATGATACTCTAAGTTTGTTTGATTCCAAATCCCATATATTCAAAAACTGTCATCTAGAACTTCACCTATCCCCCCTTCTTTTTTAGGGGGCAGGTTTTTTTTTTAAACAAAATCTCTGCATCTAGTTCATGCCGGCCTTGAACTTATTTAAATAATAGCACAGGCTGACCTCAATCTCAAATGATTCTCTTGCCTCTGCCTCTTGGGTGCTGGGATTAAATGCATTCACAATGAAGCCCAACCACTACTCCAATTTTTACTAAGATATTCTTATCTAAAAGATAACATCATCTGATTATTTTCCTTGAGGAAAAATTTGTTCATAATTCTTTTCTGCTTGCAACAAATTTATGCACCTGAAATGTTTTCTCATCACTATAGCTTCTTATTTCACCTTCCAAGAAACAGCCAAAAGTAAATCTCTGCCATTGCCAAGTAAATATTTTGAAGACAGTATCATGATTTTTTAAGTCTTCAAAATCATCATTAGCTTGAAATATAAAAGCTAAACACTGGTCTCACTTCCAAAAAATGTTGGAGGCCTATGGAGAGTTAAAGAAATCATTTTCTGTGTAGCATTTTAAAGAGGGTAAGGGAAATTTTTGGAAAGATAAGGCCTCAGGCTAATGGAAGATAATTGACATTTTCTTTTAGGAGTTGTTAATTAAAACAACATTAATATATTCCCTACAATCTTTTGTCAGTCAATAGGCTAGGCCACCAGAACTGTCACTGAGGGGCCCATCAAACCTAGAACATTTTCCTGGAGTAGCTAATTACAGTCATTTAAAAAGGTTTCCAATGCACTCAGCAACATCTTTTTTTTAAGAATTCACTCCTATAAAACATTCAAATGTTAACAACCTGCCATAGAGAGATGACAGGTAGAAACATTCAATCAGCATTCTCAAGCAATGTCCAGTCATGGGTATTTCATATAGGGTAAAGTCCCTTTATAACAGCCAATAAAGAAATCCAATTACATGGAAGAATGCAATATATTGCAAAACAAGCCTCATAAAAGAGTGGATGAGAAAACATAATTAAATAAATGAAGCTAGAAAGACTTTAACATTTTGCTTTGAAAAGAAGATACTCTTACCACACACTTAAATAATTTTTTTAAAGAAAAGCTTTCATCAGAATACATGTGTTTATCAGGTATGCAGACAAACGTACCTGTGTGTGTAGAATTTCAAGAATATTCAAAAATGGAAGACATTGGTTCATTTTTCTACTTATAATTAAATTACTGATTAATACAAAATTAAACTAGATAATAAAATGCAGGAAATGTATAGGACAGAATAAATTATTAAAGTCAATAGCACATAAACATCCCACTCATAAAGAAAAATCAAATATCAATAGCTAACTGAGCGAAAGTTAAATTAATGTATGCAAGGAAAGTTACAATCAAATTACTGAAAAGGATAAACCTGCCATTTCAAACAGTTCCTGCAAAACCGAGATGACAGATTATATTTTTAAAAAGCGATGAGAAATAAGTGATGGCAGACTAAAGGCTAGGAATGAAACCTTAAATCGGTAGCACTGGCTTCGCCACTCACGTGTCAGAGCAAAGACTTCCACTCTGGTGTCCTCCTGATCCCAAACTTAGAAATTCATCTTGCAAGAAACATGTTGAAATGAATTTACAAGCAAAAGGAAATATATTTTCAAAGATGATTTATAATGTTATTTATTTAAAAAGAAAAGAAACATTTTGTGTCCAGCATGACTGTTGGGTAAGCACATGGCAAACACATATGCTCCATTAAAAAGCTGTTCACAAAAAATGAGTGACTACACAGAGAAATGATTATGTAATGTTAATAAACTAAAAACAGAAAAATAAGTCTGTTCAGTGCAAGAAGAATTTTTCCTTAAAATGATACAGTTCTGATTTTCTTTATTTTAAAATTTATGTTGCTGTGATACTTTTATGAGTGAAATGTAATTTATAAGTATACATTTTTCTTCACTGGTCTGCACAGAGTTTGACTAGATGAAATTTTGCTCTGATCAGAAATTGTGGGTCCGGGGAGTTAGCTCAGTGGTTCTGGCACCTGTCTTGCAAGCACAAGGACCCGGGTTCACTCCCCAGAAACCACATACCACACTGGGTGTGGAGACTCATGCCCAGCAGCAACCAGTACCACATACCACAGTGCCAGGTATGGGGGGCTCACGCCTGTAATTCCAGCACTCGGGAGGCAGAGGCAGGAGGATTGCTGTGATGTGAGTTGGAGGCTGAGCAGAGGGCCAGCCTGAACCACAAAGTGCGACCCTGTCTCAAAAAAAAGAAAAAGAAAAAGAAATTGTGTGGAACACAGAGTGTGTGCCAGTGTCCTGGTGACCCAGGAGTGTGAATTCTAGGCTCCTAGACTGATGACCCAGCTTCTGAAATACTTGATGTGCAGTCGTGTTTGTGAGACAATAATTTGTTCTTTTTTGGATCAATCATTACCCCCACACCTTCTAACTACTTTTCACTCTACTGTGAATGCAATCTGAAAGAAGTTATTTGTGAATAGCATACAACTGACTTTCATAGCATAGAAAAGGAAACATGATTGTGTTAGTCCAACCAAAAGCATCACTGAAAATGTGCTGTAAGTCTAGGTTTTCCCCATAGTCGTGGACAAACACATAGAGACGAACACACTGTCTTTAAACAGAAATGTATTATTTATATTTCAATGGATTTTTTTATCCATGTAAGTCTGAGAGATGTGTCCTGTATTATTACCTCTGAAAAGGAATAAATGAATCATGCTATCATCAACAATCATTTAATATATGACAGGCAGTAAGATAAACACACCTTATTCACTACTATATTGATGAGAGATAGATACTTCCATTTTATGCTGGAGTAAATTGAGGCAGAAGAGTTTGCAAGAGACATAACCGAAAATCCATTTAGTCTCATAACTCACAACTGATAACTCTGTAAAGAACTAAAGTCTCCTTCCTCTCTGATAATGTTCTCCTTGGAACTGTTTTGTATATCTTATCAGTAACCAAAGGCCTAGGATTTTATTAAAAATGACTTATAAAATGGTTGAAAATGCCTTTTTGGACATTATTAAATGATATCTTCCCTCTGCTATTTTGAGAGCATCCTCAGAGTGAAGCCACAACCCCAGCTACCATGCACAAGCCCTGACGGTATCACCTGGTAAGAGCCTCTTGCTCCAATAGCACAACGGAAGTAGGATGCCAAAAACACACAAGTGTTGGGGTCGTAGAACCTGAGGCTCCACGCTCTCTCCTCTATCAGACAGAAACTAGTGAGCCATATCATCTTTCTGAAATTTGGTTTCTTTCTTTATGAGATGAGGATAACACACCATGAAACTGAAGGCTTGCAGGTAAGATTGAATAAGATAATAAAAATGCTCAATGTAGGTTTTGGCATCTAACAGTAACTCAATCACAACTAAAATTTTCTGGCACTATTTGTTGAGTAGTTAACTTGTTCGGAGCATTGTCCTAAAAACCAGAGACACAGCTATGAACAAGATGAGCAAAATTCCCTGCCTCGATGTAGTTATGTTCTCTTTAGTCCAAGAGGCTGAAAATAAGAAACTTTACTTGGTAACAAGTAAAGAACTATATTCTCACTTCACAATTTGGGACACAGGAGAGCATGGTTGGCTCAGTGGCCACCATTGCATAATGAGACAAAAACATTTAAAGAGACTGGAAGTATCAACACAGGCACAGTACATTTGTCTGTTAACTGTAGATGATCATTGCCCTGTTCACACAAATTCACCTCGTGAGAGCCAGGAATTTAGCTCAGTGGTTCCAGTACCTGCCTCATAAGTACAAGGTCCTGAGGCGATCCCTAGTACTGCCTCCCCCCAAAGAAATTCACCTTGTCGCCTACAAAAATGTCATTACTTATAGCTTTCAAACTTTCATATAGACAGAGATTCCTTCCAAACTACACTATACAACTCCTTATAGAGTAATTAATAAATATTCATGGTTCAGATATTGCTGTCAGTGATGACAGATGTTGTACATTAGAAAGGGTATTCTAAAGATGAGTATGTTAATCCTGTAAGACAAAGATATTCTAATATCTCTCCCAATATCCCAGAGATATTTAAATGCTTTAATATATATCTTTTTCTTTGGTAATTATACCTTTGGGAAATAGCAGTCATGCTCCCCAAATATTTCATCAGCTTAGATTTTAAATATTTATCTACAGACCATATATAATTTCAGTATAGAACATAGTTTCTATGTAAAACTTGAAAAGATTTAATCTAAATTAAACTGTTTTCAAATTTTACAGATTTTAGTTTAAATCTCTTCACAGTGACTCTATTTATCTTCTTTCTCTCTCTGTCTCATCACACACACACACACACACACACACACACACACACACACACACACACACACACACACATTTATTGAGTGCCTATCATGTGCCAGGTACCATCGTGGGCTGTGGGCACACAACACTGAAGGCAGTGTCTATACTAGCTATCATGGATTTCCAATCCCCTAGGAAAGATACATTGCAAATTGATTAACACCTGCACAAATGAGTTCACATTGTGACATTCCATGAGAAACAACCAGAATGTTGCGATAAAAATTTGGTCAGATAAAGCCACTTTGAGGAATTAAGACAATTAAGACCAAAGAGAAAAGAATTAGCTCCTTCAGGGAAAACCTCGGGAAAAGCATTTTCAACAGCAAGTAGAACATGTACAAAAGCTGCGCGGCGATGAGACAGTGGCCCGGAGCTCGGGAAGGCGGGAAGGAGAAGTGGGAGGACTGGACATATCTGTGAAGGAAGGGGAATGCCTGCGCTTTTGCAGTTCGTGCTGTACAAGTCCCTCGTCTTCACGCGCCAAATAGGCAGCTGCAGGTCTGAGCCCAGACTGTCTCCAGTGTGAAGATGACTGGCATCTCTGCTGAGTACCAGTACCGTTCCCAGCGCTTCTCTCACGCCCTAGCAGCCCCACTGTGTCCGTTTCCTCTCCCCGCCTGAGGTTCTCCCTTCGTGACCACCTGTAACTGACCCATCCTGCGCGTTTGCACCCAGAGCTCTTTCCATGGGATGCGCTCCATTAAAGTCATTTCTTATAACTTTCATCTCTTCGGCTCTGCGCTATTGTAATTTCCTTCCCCTCAGTACAAGCACATTGTGCAGACTGTGCCATTTTCTAACTGATCATGTGGTTTTTACGTTCTTAACAGCTCTGGAAATATTATGAAGTGCTGAAAGCAAGACTTTTACTTTTTTGACCCATTCGATGCTCAATAGAGAGGGAGAAACCATAAGGGTAGCTTATACTGTACAGATGAGCAAACAGATCAACAAAAAGGAATAATATATGTGTATATATGGTTCCTGGCATACAGTGTACCCAAATATACTGTATATTCGCTAAATGCTCATATCTCTGTGCATTGTTTATGTAGTATATGCTTATTTTATTTTTGATGGTTTGTTACTGCTGTTGCTTTTTGAGACAAAGACTCGCAATGGAGCTCAGGCTGGCCTCACACTCACAGTAGTCTCCTGCTTCAGCCATCTGAGAGCTGAGATCACAGGTATGTACCACGACAATTCTCTCACTCATATTTTTGGAGCTGTCTCTCTATCCTCATCAACAGCCAGCACCCATCAACCCCCTTATCCACTTGTCCATCCAACTATCCAGAGATAAAGATAGTGAAATAAAGAGACACCATCAACTGCCCTAATTTTTGGGGGGATATTAGGAATCAAACCCATGACCTTGCCCTTGCAAGGCAGGCGCCAGAACCACTGAGCTAGACCCCTGGCCCAACTGCCTTAATTTGGGAGATTACACTATCCCAGATCTTATGGACATACATGTCAAGATGAGTTTTAAAGATAGTAAGTTTTGTATTGACTTTTTCCCACCCTACATTCTTTTGGCAATGAGAATCGAAATCATGGACAAGTTGAGGCAGGAGTGTCCAGGCAACATGAATGTAAAGGCCTATCAGTGGGTCCCAGGAAGAAAAACATCTCAGAAGGAGGAGGTCAGCTTGGGATTTTTCTCTTATTTTTATTCTGTAGGATGAAGAACAGACGAGAAATGCCACCACTGGCCTGGTGTAGGGGAAGGGTGGTCAAAATGTTATGAGAATCTTTGCTGAAGCCAGGATTGCCACGTTCCTGGGTGACAGGAATGCACTGCAGATGCTGGACAAGCCCGAGAGCTACTGAGCTAAAAGGAGAGAAGGGCGTTTTCTGTCAGAAAGTGCAACCAGCTCCTTCCCCAACAAGCTACTGAATAATTTAAAGACAGCAAAGAGTAGTGAACTGCTTTACCCCAATCCTGTTAGCTTCATGCAATTACTTGGTCTCATTTAAAGGCAGGAAATATGCTAAGAACCTTGAGTTTGTGAACTCTAATTGTAAACACAAGCAAATCTGTCCTCCTTCCACACTGTGCGCTCTTGGCTGTTAGGGTACAGTACACTCACCAATTTAGTGCTGTTAAATAATAGTTTCCAGGGCTTTTAAGCCAAAGCAGATGTGTACCATTTAAAATGACACATACTGCTTTTATTAAGTCAATTTAATAAATTTCAGAGCATGTGTGTCCCATTCTGTTAGCAACAATAAAACAACCTGCTAATTTTTAATAGACAATTTGGTGGGGAAAAGACTTTTTGAGACCCCTGCTGGCCACAGATGGGAACTGCATCCAGATTTCCATTCCTTGAAGGGAAGTGAACACATTCTCAGGACCTAGATACGCCAAATGTGTCCTTTGGGAAATGTGGAAGTGTGAGCAAACAAAAGTGAGTTTTCAAAGGCACTCTACTTATGACAAGATTTTTATTTCTCTTAACGTATATACTTTTCTTAAATAGTTACATACCTTTTAGTGAGAACTAGAATGTATAGAATTTTTGAAAGACAAGGTGATACTCTGATAAAAAAAGGAATAATAAGGCTAGGGATGTAGATCAGTGGCACTGCACCTTCTGGCAAGTGAAACATCCTGCATTCTATTCCTAAAACTGGCAAATAAAAAAATCAAACAAAAAATCCATAAAATCACACAAAAAGAATAGGCATCAATTATAACTTTATCTAAAAAATACATTTTGTCAACAATATTCCTGAGGATATATTTTGTGCTAGACACAATTCAATTCTTGCTTTTAAAAGCTTGCATTCTGTCAGGGGGAGGGGAAACAAGTAATATAATTTCAGATTTCAATGAGTGTGTAAAAATGTAAAAAATGCAAAGCAAATCGGATGACAGGAAGGAGTCAATTTACCTTCTTATCAGTCTAAGAAGGTATCAAGAGTTGCTACACTAACAGTGTTCACTGATGATATATCTGGTACTTTAAACAACCTGAGAAGGTCCAGGGAAGGAGCCCAGCCAATAAAACATTCAGATGTAAAGGCAGAGAGGGTGGAGGTGGTGACAGTGGTCACCATGGGAGGGTCCAGCATGGCTCAGGCTTCCTTCCGGAGATGTCCATGCTGGGCCTTTGGTGCGCTCTTCAAGGGATGTTGAACTGCAGAGGTCACCAAGGTACTAGAAAACACACAAACAAAACTGTGTCCTAAGGCACTCCAACACTCATAAAGGAAATAAAGAGGAAACAGACGTGTAAATATGGTATCATTTCTCTAGCATGAGGCCCAGAATGTCTGACAGGTATTGGGAAGTTGGAAGAAAATCTTCAAAGGGGAAGGGAAATTGGAATGGGGGCAGGACAAAACAGTGAAAGGAAAGAAAAAATTGAAGGTGACAAAGGGGAAAAAAACAGAAACAAAATTTATCTATATACTGGGGGTGCAGGTTGAAGGGAGAGCAGGGGAATGGGAAAAAAATAAGAATAAAGATGCATCCTATACAGGTACAAATTCTCCATGAGTAATGTGAATTCTCAGTTTAGGAATGTATTCCTAAACTGTACCAATAAATACAATTTTTTTTTAAAGTTTCAGTAGGTTTCTGAACTTCTTTTAGTCAAGTGCTTCATGTGTAAATTACTGAAAACTTCCTCCTGGAAAGACATTTGTATAGTTAACTGTTGGCGTGGGATGCAAAAGGCCTCACCAAGTGGAGGCTCAGGAAGTCCTCATTATCGCTCCTTCTGAGGGTTCCCCGATCTCATTACTGAGTCTCAGCTCAGCGGTGAGGGTCAGTGTCTTGCAATGAGCAACAACATCTAACCGGCATACAGGCAGCCAGCCAGGTATGGATTTAAGTCAGTAAATACCCGAGGCCACACATGTCACCTTTGTCCTCCTTGTAGATACAAAGCCTGACACAGGGCTGACAAATAGTATAAATGAATAAAAACACGGTACAGAAATGATGAGCTCTCAGTGTGCAACAGAAGGCATGATGTGGTCCTAAGGCAGGGTGAAGTGGGTGAATCCTGCTCCAAGAAGTGACTCCAAGACCTTCCACACATGACTGATGATTCTATGACTTCATTGCTTTAAGCACTGGAAACAATGATAGAACTAAGTCATATACAACCACAAATCCTTAAGAAATGGCTTTTGCTAAGAGGTATTTTATAATTGGCTGTGGAAGGCTATGTGTATTCCAGCAGACCCATAGTTATATTAGCGGAACATTTCCCACATGCAAGCTCATGAAGACAAAGAAAAACAAACCTTCAGCATATTTTCAAAGGTATTTTTTCTCCAATATTAAGCTCTCAATCCTTTAAGATCATATTGTCCCAATACTGGAGAATAAAATTGACTTTTTATCCATAAAACTGCTGTAGGAATGGCTGAGTGAAATTATTTGGAAGGATAAGAAATTAGCAACTCAGAGCAGAAAAAAAAATACATTTTATGTGAAAACTACCCTGAAAGAGAAATGGATACTTCTGGTATACCTAACGTAATGAAGAGTGGGTACAAAGTGGGTTGGCAGGCACAGGACACCCCAGAGCGTGGGAGACTGAAGCAACTGTTTATGAATCTTCAGTTGACACTGTGCTATCAAAACTGAATGTGATGCTGTCAAGATACGCGAAAGAATCTGAGCCCTCTGTCCTTGTGCCTATTGACTGTCCTTCTGAAGGAGTAGAGGCATTTTGTACTTTGACTTTTGGATACTTCAGCAAAACACCTCATATTTCACTAGGTAATGTGTTAAGGCTGAATGAAATTAGCTTATTTGGTGAATGTGTAATACATCATAGTAAGGAAAGCAGGAAGAATTATATTTAATCTCTTGGAAATAGATTTCTAAACCTAAAAGTGATAGTCACTTTTGTGAAGAAAAGAGCTCAAGGATGCAAACTGCCAGAGGCAGAACACGGAACTAAAAAAGGGAAAGGATTCTGTTGTGGACTCATCCAAGAAACAGTGGAGACCATTTAGGATGTGAAGACAGTACTCAGATAGAGATTAAAGCGTCACTCCAGCAAGATGAAACATGTAGCAGCTACACTTCTAATGTTGGTTCAAATGACCTGAGGTCTTCACAGAGCCAGAGCATTTCTTCATATGAATTTTAAAGTAAATCATTCTGAATAAACTCGAAATTCAAAATAGCCAAGTAATTGAAGCAGTTCTGAATTATGGATGATCATCCCCCTCTGGCACTTTAAGTTATTCCGTTGTTTTTCTACTTCCCTTTACACATATGGCTCTTCTTGGATATGCAAGAGTAATTTACAATTTTAGCCTCCCTAATTTGAAATTCTACAAGTCCAAGAGAGTAACCAGATTATGAAAACACTTGATTAATTGCACAAACCCACAGTTAAATATTATAGTTTAAAAACTCAAGTCAAAAATATTTCTTTTCCTTCAGGAAGAAATATGAATGTTAAAAATGTGGTGCCTCATAGAAACCGAGCTCCATAATTAATCTGTGCCGCCATCTCCACTGTCAGAGGCAGGAAGGCCCCAGAGGAAATACTTTTCTTGTGGAATGATGACGGCATTAGTGCGAACTGTGATGATAAGAAAGACCATTAAAAGTATGTGCGAATTTCCTTTAGAATCCTGCTGGCGGGCTAATTAGAAGAACTAATATTTCCTAAGCACTTATTATTGTCCAGAGAATATTCAGAGTGATTTCCATGAATAATTTCTTAGCCCCACAATAAAACAGAAAAGTGAGTTGCCTGAAATCTCCGAGTTGGTAAATGGGAGAGTAGTCTGTGACAGACAGCTCTTTCCCCTTTTGCACTACTGTGTAGATATTCAGTTCACTGACTCATGTACTTTGAGTTTCAAAGAACGTCTTCACCTGAGAGACATCCTGTCTCTACCTTCCTCCCAGAAATGTGACTTATTCACTAAGTGATCTCAGTTGTCTCCCTTGGACAAGGTAGAAAGCATTAGATTCATTTCTGGATTTTAACTGGTAGGATACTGACCAACTAGACTATATCCCAGAAATTTTACCAGTAAAAATACAATAAAATATATAATCACTCTACAAAGTTTCATGCAGTAAGAAACTTAAATGCTTAAGCAAAACTTTATTTTTGCACATGCAGAAAAAATACTTCAAAAATTAATGGATCATATTTGTTCAGTTATTATTAGTTTTACAAAAGAAAAATATTTCCATGAGTGACAGTTTTTTTCTTCCAGTCTTTAAATGCAGGACACCTCAAATGTCTCCAGATTTGGAAGGATCCTTGCATGATGGTGAATGTGTCTTTTATAGACTACTTTTCACTTTCTAACATGAGGGGAAATGAGAAAACCTTTTAATCAAAATAACTGCTTACTCTCAGGCAGCTTTAAAGCAATTTTGACTCTAGAGTACAGGTAGGAAGTGATTGTTGTTCAATCTGAAAACTGCTGAAGCACAGCCACCTACCTTCCCGTGTGCTCTGCTCCACCCCCATTCACACCTTGACCTGAAAACCCAATAGGAGTGAGAACAATAAATCCTGTTTGGAAAAGAAAGTGCAACGAGTGGGAAGAAGTGTTTCTAGCTCATCACACGTTTTCCTGAAAACAATCAATACAGGTAGCCCGAGGCAGTCAATTTCATCATACATGCACCTTCTGAAAGCAGGTCATTATTATCAGATACCTTGTTGTGATTCAAAAAGAGAGGAGGTAGAACAGAAACCATTGACACCGAGCTCAATGGGAAATTGTCTAGTAGACAAAAATGCTAGTACCTCATTAGGCAATGTGGCTCTTCCCTCTGCCAGTGGAATGACCTCTAT
Source organism: Petromus typicus (assembly GCA_004026965.1). NCBI lineage: Eukaryota > Metazoa > Chordata > Mammalia > Rodentia > Petromuridae > Petromus > Petromus typicus. The sequence goes on along the minus strand of PVIR01003756.1, from coordinate 46,438 downwards.
CTCCTGACCTTCACTCCACACTCGAGATCCTCATCGCTCATTCGCCATGACCTGACCAGAATCCATTTTGACAAATGATAGATTCACTCTATCAAAGATGACAAGGACCAACACAGGCTGTAAGAATTACAAAGCCTTATACACAAAAGACATGGTTCAGAGGCATACAGACATTAATGAAAGAATAGCATGTCTTATAAATCCAAATCCAGTCAGTTTGAAAACGTAATCAAAAGAAAGGAGATAGTGAGGAATTAGAAATTCCCTTGGGTGAGGCTGAATATCAGAGTATTTGGGGATCTGGGTCTACTACTCAGCCACTCTGCACTGCTGCAAAAGATGGAAGATTTGAAGTGAAACCAGGAGTAGTTAGTGTCACTGGAATGACACTGCTGGGAGAATGAAATGAATAGAGCTATCGTGTGATGGGAGAGTGCTCAACATAGTTGAGTGTCTAGAAATGATAAGAAATCTAATTCCTGTGACCGCCACTGCACACATGGAGCTGGGCACTGCCACAGAACTGCTCTGTAAACTGACAGCATACAAAGCCGGGAGGTCCTACAGGTAACTTGTCCTTGAAATCTACAAATTTCCACACCATGCACACCACTGGAGTGATCACAGGATAAAATAAGGGCATCCTTTGCCATATTGTACAGTAGTCTGTGGACAGAGTATGTACTTGCAGTCACATGATACAGCTTTATATCATGCTGGGCTATTTTCTCACTCATACAGATTCATAGAGTCTCTTCTCTCAGTGATATTGGTTGAATTCTATAACAAGAACAAAATATATAATCTCTGAGTGGATGTTATGAGAATTAAAGCAGATGGCGCATGCTTCACCTGGAACATTAAGCTTAGAAAGAGGCTACCATTGATGGTGATGACATTCGTGTTATTGATAAAATATTCCCAGCCAAATGAGTGACTCAAAAGTAAGGAAACTTAAAATTACTCAGTTTACTGCTCATATTCATCACGGGTCAGAGCACCAGCTAAGAAAGCAAATATTTAGGATAACTTAGACACATTTCTACTATTAAGTTTTCTATTTGAAAATACTGAAGTCAGTAGCAGTACTGATCTACGACATTTGTTGTGAAGGTCGGTGGATTCAGCCACTAAGGAAGGATAGATACACAATGTAGAGGAGACAGCAGGCAAATGTTAACTATTATTTGTCATCGCCATCATCATCATCATCACCTTTGCCAACTCTGGATATAAGAACATATCAAAATATGGATGCAAATCATGGTAAGAAGTCCATAGCTTTCTAGGGTGACAGTGAAGGACCTCATCAATTTTGTATCCTTTATCCTATCATTATTCGCTTGGGCAGCTAGTGACAACAGGATGCTTTGGAGGTCCCAGGGTCAGAGATTGCTTTAGGATGACATAATCTGTTGGGCCCCTACTGAATCACAACTGGGAATTTTCCACTAAGAATCTATGGCTAATATTCTAACTATCCATTATTTTGATAATGTTGTGATAAAGGATATCAAGAGTTTGGTAGTGAAAATTCTCCCTTAGAAAAATTGTCCACATTTACTTAGAAATGCTAAAGAAACAAAAACAACATATAAAAGAAACTAAATCATTGATATTTCTGGCTCAGATCATCATTAGCCGTCACTACCAAAGCCACCACTTTCATTATATTTCTTTCTTCTCTTCCTCCTTCCTTTTCCTCATGTCAAATGCCATTCATTATCTCTGTATTAGGCCCTTCACACATATTATACCACAAAATTTTGTTGTAGGGAGATTCACCAAAACCTTTGTAAGTAATCATTATTATACCTATTTCATATATTCAAAATTGAGATGCAGCAAGAATGAATGCCTAGTTTTCTGTGATATGGATCACATGGGTAAAAGGCAGATATTTGAATCCTGTGGTGATATACAAATATTACATACACTGAAATCCATGCAACTATAGCACAGTTGCCACAAAAATCAGAATTGTATGACTACTTTTTCCAACTATGTCTGTGCTAATGTTATTTTCTTTTTCTCTCTCTGTCTCTCTCTCTCTCTTTTTTTTTTTGCCACTTCCATTTCAAAATTAAAAGCTACACAGTTCACCCAATATAGGCCATCTTATATTTTCTATAAGTATCAAAACCCATTTCATACAAAATAGTTAATCCCTGAATGAGGTACTCAATTAATGATGAAGCTAAATGAAATGCCTACTTTATAATAATGTATCACATAAGGCCAATTCCAACAGTGACCTTCAAGTAAAGCTCTCAGGCTTTTGCTATAAAACCTTTTCATTGTGCTCCATAATTAAGAATTTCACACATGGATATTGACAGAATTCAAACAGGGAGTCAGCAGCACCTCAGAAAAACCTGTGCCCATTAGGTGAGCAGAGGGGCTGGCTTGATAAGCTCCCTCGGCTAGGGTAATGATTATAAATAAGGAGGTGTGCCCCCTCTGTCAAGGGCAGGGGGGCCTGTACCATCTAACACACGGGCGACATACAAGCCAGTTCATTGGAACATCTGAGATGCAGACAGAACATGCAGATTTCCAAATGCAAAGAGACTGATACAAACTAGGTAGAAATCAAAAAGGAAGTTGGAAAGAGGGATAAGGAATTGAAGAATAGCTAAGTGTATAAAGCCAAGACAGTGGCTAAGCCCAGGACACAAGTCAATTTTCTAGAAGCAGTTTCCATTCAAATACTTCATAACTCCCAAGTCCCCGCTCCATATTTTCACTGTTTATCACTCAGCTTGCCAAATATATTCTACTACATACTATGCTATTAAGAACCTATTTTCTTCACATTTAAAATGCCAGTCTTTGAGATTTAATGGGAAAGGCAAAATGTTATGTGTTTTCATATCCTAAATTCTGGAGCACACAAAAAAGTTAACCTGAATCCATACTTTTGAGTCTATTTTTTAAGAATATAAGGAAGAAAAGAGAAGTTCAACATGTATGCACAGAGAAATATACTCCAAAGGATCAAAGCAATGCATGCTTGTATACCTCGCAAGTACTTATTTTAACTGTAACAAGAAAAATACATTAGAGAAGGTTATTTTAATCAAAATTCACCACCAGTACTACTTTAAAAGGTTTATGTTTTTTTTTTAATACTTATCTCGGTAAAATCAAAAACTGAATAGATTTACTTGCCTTAAATATATGTACAACTAAACATTATTTAGAAACATAACCTTGCAGTCTTTCTTACACCCAGACTATTTTTTGGTTATTTAGTATTTCTCATCCTTTAGTACTCACAAGTCAAGTAGAGATGGTGGGAAATACTGGAGTATCACCTTGTGCTTTATTCAGTGGAGAAAGTCCCTAGACACTGAAGCAGTCCAGCAATCACTGTAACTCTACAGAAACCAGTCACTTACCTAGAAGAAAGAAAAACAAGAAGAGAAAAAAAATTAATAGAATCATTTGTATTGTAAACCTTGTGTTTGCTCTTCATTTCCTTGCCCTTCCTTTTCATATTCTCTGCACTTTCTAGAGAGATCAAAGATCAGGCAGGGGGAGAAGGTTGCCCTCTCTTTCACAAGGCAGAAAGAAAAAGTCTGCTTCTCTTTCTTCTGTTCTGTAGATATCTTCTGGTGGAACAGGGAGAGACTTAGGTCTTTTTCTGACTTGTAAAATATCAGTCAGTGCTACTTGGGTTAGTCACCCCCTTCTTGTGGAAGTCCTCTGAGTTTCCCTCTTCCATGGTTCACATAACCAACCTTTCAACTCCATCCACCCAACACATCCTGCCATTCCGTCTTGCTTCAGACAAGCTTTTCTTTCATGGCCAAACTTCCATTCTTTGTTTAGAAATAACTTTGAGAAGAGTGTACACACTTTTGAAAGCCAAGTGAGGTGCTTCTCTCTACACCCAGATCCTTGTATAAACTGAAAGGTGGCATCATGCCTCTGTCCTCTAGTTAAGCATTTGTCTTCCACCACTGCTAGAACAGGAGCTCCCCGGGAACTCAGTCTACATTATAACCATTGACATTTGTGTAGTTTTCAGAACAAGACTTACGAAATGGCAAAATATAGGTCAGTTGGTAAGCAAACGTATTAATGATCAAAGGAGGCCAGGTCAGAGCAAATAGAAAGAGAAAGCTCACTCCCTAGGATGATTGTCTACAATCTAGGCTTAAAGGAAGAAACCTACTATTGGTTCTGGAAATTTCATGCTTCTATCAAGATTTTGTATCAATAACTTTGTCAAATGACATTTTTTTCTTCCAGCCCTGTTAATGTGAAATAACTTACATTGACTTACATATGTTAATCTAGTTTAGTTTGCCAGGAATAACTCTAACATAGTCAACAGGTACATTATTTTTGGTCCGCTATTAAATTATATTGCTGATACTTAATGGAGGATTTTTGCATCAACACATATTAGTGGTATTAGCCATGGTTTTCTTCTGTCTTTGCCTGGCATAGACTTGGCAGTGACATTTTAGATGCCACACAAGAAACTCAAGATGCAGAAGCAAAAATCAGTAAATGGAGCTACAACAAAATAAAGAGCTCATACAAAGAGAAAACAAGAACATGAAAAAGAAATATGCAGATTGTGAGAAAACTATTTATAAACCACACATAAGATAAGGAATTAACACCCAGAATTAAACATCATACACAATCATACAATTTAATAACATCAAAAAAACATAACATATAATTGCATTTTAAAGTGGACACAAATCCTGAAAAATACTTTTTCAAAAATAGCAAGAAATGGCCTGAGATACCTGAAATGATGGTCAGCATCACTGACAAAGAGGAAAATGCAAACAAAAATTACTATGCCACCTTGCACCTGTTAAGATGGCTCTTAGCAAAGAAGCAAGAGGGAGCAAGGGAATCCATGCACACTGCTGTTGGAGATATAGACTGGTGCAGCCACTATGAAGAACAGCACAGGGGCATATAAGCCAATTAAAATTAGAACTACTACTTACCTAACAATGCCTCTCTTTGGTGTAGGCCCCAAAGAAATGAATAGTCACCACCAGCACTTCATGCTCCACAAAGCCCAATTCCCAGTATCTAAGGTATGCAAATAACCCAAGTGTTTGGTTGATAAATAAAGTAAAGAAAGAGTTAGATATCTATTTTTGTTTTGTTTTTCATGGAACAGGGGATCCAGCTCAGGACCTTGTGCCTACAAGGCAGGTAGTGGCACCATTGAGTTAAATCTCTGGCCTGAGGTATCTATTTTCATGTCTACATTTATATCTGCCTGTCTAATATCTATCTACATCTACAGTGTACTCCTACTTGGCCTTAAAAAGAAGAGATGTGCTACGTGCTATAATATGTATTAACCTAGAGGACACTATGCTATGTGAAATAAGCCAGATATGTGAGCAAAAATTAAACAATTCCTTTAAAATGGTAATTTATAAATATATAGCCATAGAGATAAAAGGATTGGTCATCATGGTGCAATAGAGATAAAGAAAGGGGGAGAGATATATCAAAGGAAAAAAATAATGAGTGCACAGAGTAAACAAGGTAAAATCCTATGTATAACATGAGGAGTATAGATGACATTGTAATTATGTTGAAGACTTGCTAAATGATATTAAAATTTCTCTGGCCATAGGAGAAAACAGGTTTATGTGTGCTACTATAGTGACTACTTTATTATATCTCTAATTGTAACATCCTACTGAATACCTGAAACATTCATAATAGTTTATTTAAGGAAAAGAAAGAGGATTCAAACAAATCAATATAATATACTGTAATAAAAAAGAAAGACTTAAAGCCAGTAGCCTAGTTCCTTCTTGCTTAGTTTCTCAGGGTAGAAAAATAATCACAAATAAATATACAAAGTCTGGGTTAGTTTATTAAGTTCCTGGGACAAATATGGTAGCTGGTGTTATGTTCAGCTAAAGACCAGCAAAACAACTACTTCTTGGTGACTCTATTCAAGGGTCCAGGTCATTTGTCCATTATTAGTTATGTGACTGTGTATGAATTTCCTCATTACAATTGCCTTCTTCTTATGTAAACAAAAATTACAATATCTGGCCTGTCTCCATCATCATTTTAAGTTTTTGTGTAAAACAAATGTAAACACACAGGAACTTATACAATAAGTACATGGAGTCCTTCTGATCCTTCTCCCAATTCCCTGTAATGGTGATATTATAAATAATACAATACAGGGCTGAGGATTTAACTCAGTGATTCTGGCCCCTACCTTGCAAGTTCAAGGGCCCAGGGTTTGATCCTTGGTAACCACATACAACAAAGCCGGACATGGTGGCTCATGCCCACTAGCATTTAATACCACATACCACAATGCCAGGCATGGTGGCTCATGCCTATAATCCCAGCACTCAGGAGGCAGAGGCAGGAGCATTGCTGTGAGTTCAAGGCTTGCCTGGGCTACATATTGAGTTCAGGACCAGCCTGAATTACAAAGTGAAACTCTGTCTCAAAAGCAAGCAAACAAAAAAATTAAAACTAAAAAATAATACATATCTAAACTCAGAAAACATTACCACTTATAGAGGGAATGAAGTGAGATGATAAAAGTGAACACTATTTTATTATACTCTTATTAGATCAACTTTTATTTTTTTCAGTAATTATTTGCTAAAGGCTTACTATGTGCCAAGTATTGTTTTAGACCCTTAAGATGATGTTGTTACCAAAGTAAGTCTGTTCCACATCCTGTTTACTCTTAGTCATAAGATACAGGAAGATGAAGTAACTGTAAACTTATACAGTGAATTCAATTTATATAGGTGCTTTTAAAGGAAGAAAAAAAGAAAGTGGAGACCATAAGAGAGGAATATACTCCCAGCTAGGCTTTCCAAAGAGACATTTTCAGTCTAGTCTCAAACCAAAGTTGGAAATACCTATGTAAAGAATCAAATACAAGTAGGTAGAATGAAAAGTCTATGAAGGGAGTGAAGAGAAAAATACTAACCTATTTTAGTTCGAACAATTCAGTTTGCCATATTTGTTTTTCAAAAATGGTTGAGTAGTAGCAATTTTTATGATTTAACCTAGCAGTTGTGCATGGATATCTAAGTGTCCTTATGAAAAGGTAACCATATAAAGAAAGGCCTAGATACGGTAAAGCTTCCTAGGCCAGATAAAGGCATTTTGAATTCATTCTATGGGGATTTGCAGGGTCAAGTACTTGTTTTACAGAGTGCAGCATCACAGTCAAATTGGTATCATAGGAACATTCTTCTGGATACTTGTTTTTTAAAATGGATATAATGGGGCAAAATTGGAGTGGAAAATGAAGTCTGATTAGAGGCCGAAGCATTAAACCACATAAGATATTATAGGAAATTTATTCAAGACAGTGAACAAAAGAACTCAGGGCAAGTTTCTGATGACATCACTGATTTAGCTGGGAAATGGGCTATGTGCAGTTGGAAAACTGAGGCAATAAAAAAGACAGCCAGTGCTTCTGGCCTGAGAAATACATGCACAGGCATGTGTGCACCAGTGCTGGTACAACTGCAAAGACAGGAATTAGAGTGGAAGAGAAGCTTTAGAACCAGTGCTGAAAAAAAACTTTGTAAATTATAATATGCTACCAAAAATTCAAGTAGGTAATATTTTCCTAGATGAGGAATACTGTAATGCCTGCATCCACAATTCTCAAAAGGATTAGAAAAAGAAGTAGCCTACTTTTAGAACACACTGTCAGTGTGAGGCTCCCACACAGCATATCATAATTGGTTTGTGGTGCTGTTTAGTAATGCCAGGACAATTCATTAAGAGAATCAAGATGAAGCAGGTGTTTCCATTAGCGCTTGCTCTAATAAATGCACTCACATACATATTCACACACAACAGCTAACTGACGGAGGGATTAAATATGCTGCAGCACCCAAAGTATCCACTCAAGAAAGCTGTATTAAAGGGCAATTTTTATTCAAGAAGGGAAAATAATCCAAAACAGAAAAAGAAAAGTTGCTCAGGAGATTGGTAATTAAACAGACAACCATGCTTATTACTTCTCAGCATATCATTGAACTAACTTCAATTAACAGACTCTGTACTCTATCATTGTTTGGTGACTTAAATAAGTGATGTCACCTGGCTTCAAGAGTCGAAGATCAATTAAACCGTTGTTTTTCATTAAGAAGATTTATTTGGGTACCTCCTGCATGCACTGCTCATCTATGAGTTATTCAAGTCTTAGGGACATCTAAGCTTAGAAAGACAACCTCTGAGCCCTCTATAGGTTCTAGCATAGAGCCTTACACATTAGAGGCACTCAATAATATTGCTAAATATCGGGAGCTGTATTAGAAATGAAATTCACTGAGGTATGCAGAGTGATTTATTTTTAAAATAATGGTATGGTTGATTACTCTTTAAAAGTAGCAGCATTAATAAGGAACTTTGCCAGCTTTTCAGTAAAATGTCATTTCCTTTAAGTTGACAAAAGTTAATGCCACAAAGAAAAGTGAAGAGGAAAAGGACTTGCTTTGAATAAATTCTAAGACATGCATTCCCAGGAAACAGTATACTTCTGATTGGTGCCAATTCACAAAGTTAATTTATGGTTAATGCAAAACCTTGATAACATCCACACAGTAAAGTTTGCCTTAAGTTCCTCTGGCTAATCTTCTCTTTCAACTCTAGCAAATTGCTAAAAACATTTAAATTAAGAGGTAGAAGTCTATGGATGAACCCACGTGCAGCAACACTACACTGCTATTAACTATTATTGATTATTTTTTCTTGGTGGTGAACAATTCCACTTCCTTTATGTGTGAGATGATATCTGTGCTGCTTCTATCTCTGCCCAGGGTGACCATTTGGAGGACCACAAGAGGAGTCTTGCACTCTTCTACTGAGAGAAATCGAGGGACGAATATGTTCTCAGTTTTGTCCTAGCATCATGCATCTCAGTAGATTTTTGGAGCTGGTGATACCAGTATGTGAGCTGGAAAGGCAAGGAATGGTGGAGAAGCTTAGAAAGACAACAACAGCAGCCCAGCAGCAGCAGGTGGTATAGACATGGGGTCTGCGTTGACTTGCATCTCATTTTGTTTTATATTCTGGTGGCATCCTTTAATTTCCCTGATCTTTGAACAAACTGTAATCAATTTTTGATGAATGGAGCATAGTTAGACACTCAGCATTAAAATTCCCTGTGTTTTGTCCTAGGAAAGAACACAGAGGGTACTCACCAATTTTCCTCACACCAGGAAGTCCTGACCCAGAAAAATCACTCATATGTGCACTGTGAATACATTTGAGCTGAGCTTATTAAAAGGAAGAACTACTAGAAGTGGCCAATAAGAGCATAAAAAATATTCAGCATCTTTGGCTACTACAGAAAGGTAAATCAAAACAACACTGGGATTCTATTTTATGCTAGAAGAAATGGTTATCATCAAGAATTCAAAAAAAAAAAATATCCAGTGCTGACAAGATTATGGGGGAAAGAAACCTTTCTAAGTGTTGGTGGGAATGAATACAATCACTATGGAAATAAGTATAAAGATTTATTAAAAAAAAAATTCCTTGGGTCCAGCTATAGCACTTCTGGTTATCTTCCCAGAAGAATTAAGAAACATTTTATTTCAATGCTACACGCATACTCATGTTTACAGTGGCATAATTAACAATAGCTATATTTTCAAGCAGCCTATATGTCCATCAACAGATTAATGGAAGGAGAAAATGTGGCATATATTCATTGTTTAGAGGCCTATATACGTTATAGGTGGGAGTGTATTCTAATTTGCAAAGCAAGTAATTCCTACATTATACAAAATGGCTCCATAGAGAAGCTTCCACGGCTCAGCCAAATAAAAGGATCCACTTAGATACCTTTCATTTTTTCACTTTGAGCAACCAAAGGAGAAAGTAAGATTTCAAGGCAGAACATTGAAGCTAGTCTCCAACCTTGTGGGGTGGCTAGGCAATAGTTGTAGTACTATAATTTCTATGTTATTAGATAAGGCTCTCTAGTACAAAGAAAATGAATCCTTTTCCTAAATTTAGTCTGGAGTTTTTATTAAGTGCCCTCATGCCCTCCAGGGAGAAGCCAGCTATACCAGGCAAAGGAATGAAATGGGAAATGTACTCATGAAGTTTTAACTCTTTCCCATCATTCAGTAGTCCAACTGGCATAGCAAAAATGCAGCAAGCTGATTCATGTACATAGGTTCTAGTGTGATGGACTAATCATTTGCGATTGATAATTTAATATCTGAAGATATTAAAGATGAAATATTATTTTTGTCTAGAACTGTGCATTTTGTGAAATGCAATATAGATCCTCTCTGAGTTCAAAGTTGATAAGTTGAAAAGATTCAACCAAAGAAATCAACACCACCAACTATTACGTGAAATGCAGGATCCCAATCACAGTCATACCTACGGTAAAAGTTTTGAGGTAATTTATGAAACTACAAGTATCTAGGATGAGAAATTTTTTTTCCAAATCTAGTACAATCAAGTGGCACATATATCTTCGTGATGGAAATATATATTCCTAACACACTCACTAGAATAACATTTTGCCCCAGTAAAATAAAACCATGGGTGTACAGACAGTAGAGAGTCCTCACAGTAAGAAGGGGCTTCAGTTATTTGCACAATCTCTGGCTGAGGATGGAAGCTTTCCAAAGAGGGTGATGCCCTGTGGCAAAAAACCCCCCAGATGGCTGTCTTTACCCATATGCTCCCACTTTCGGCCAGGAAAGGGCTCCAAATGGCAGCTCCAAAAGCTTCATTCTTTCATCCTGTGTTCTTTCAAACAAAATAGAAAAGGGAGCTATGTGACAAAGTTGATTACTGGTACCTTTGAACATGTCTTTATTCCACACTGAGTTCTACATTATTCTGGCTTTTTTATGCCATTTCCTAAGTTCTTCCATCCTGCCTCTGGGAAGAATTATCTGCAGGTCTTATTTCATAATTGTGTCACTGGTTTAATTCTTAATTGCAATGAAAACAACATTGTAATGGGCATAAAAGTCACTTAGAAATCAGATAAAATGTTGTACACAGAAACGGCTTTGATGCAGACCTAAAGTGCAAGTGCTAACAATTTGATTATTATGAACATTAGCCCACGTCCTTGACTCTGAACTCCCCGAGTGAAATTCTCCTTTGTGCACAACATGTCTCTCTTGGTTATTTGCTTTTCATTGTGTTCAGCAGTGAATCCAGCCCCAAGGATGTATCTTTCTTTCTGATTAGTCTCTGCATAACGTTACTGCAACATAAGCTCTTATTCTTCCTATCATAAATGTCCTGCCTCACTCCTTTTTTCACACCCAGTTTGAAATCCAGACTGTAGCTTCTTCCTCCAAATTAGACTCTTACAAAGATGACAGAGATGAACCCTGGCGTCTCTGACTACATTTTCTATGACTACACCCTCTCTGCATCTATTCCAGTAACACCTGCATCCCTCTGCTATGCCTCACATCCGAGCCACACACCACCACAGGACTTTTGCACTAGCTCTTATCTCTAACCAGACCAGTTTTTCTCTGATGCTTGCAAAACTAAATTCTTGACTCCTTCAATTTTCTGCGGAAATGTCAATTTATCCAAGAAGCTACAGTTGGCCCCTCCCATTTGCTATTCATACCCAATTCACATCACCCCGCTGAACCTCCAGTCCCTTGAGAGGTTACTGTGGATGTGAACTAGGAGCCTTGCTCAGAGCTACTGCCCCAGTGCTCTTCAACCTGTTTGAGATAGGATCTCATTAAGTCGCTAAGTTGTCCAGGCTGGATTCAGTGTCTGGTGAGGGCACTGGGCACTGGGCTCATAGGATAGTGACACCACTCCCAGTCCTACTTTCCTGTCATCCCTGGTACTCTTTAGTTATTAACCTTGTGTTAACTTACTTCTTTATGTTGCTATATGTTTTTTACACACAGAGACAAGCGTTATATACATGTATATGAATATGAGATACATGCATATTTAAATCATATATAAAATGCTAACAGATACAGAGTATAAATATATGTTAAGTGAATTAATGAAACAGTGGGCCTCCTGATGCATCTGTTCCTTCTCTCAATTGTGAAACTTGTATCTTCTCCAAAAAAATAAATGATGACATGCCCTTCCCCTTACCTAGAATGTGTTTGTCCCTTCTGGCACTACATAGATTTGTATACAAATGCAAAGCAAATGTATTTATCTTTTTTTTTTTTTTGCTGACCATGATTTTTCTTCTCTCTCACTGTGTGATTAACTCTGCTTTCTTTATTTATTATTAATCAAGTCTTCAAATGTCACAGTCAGAAACTATAGGAAGAAGGATGTATCGCTGACAGAAAACAAGATTAAGTCTGGAAAGTGCAGAATTGAAGGAAAGCCAAGCACTATCTTTTCTGATCTTATTATACATCAGGAAATCAATGGGAATCTCTTCTCACTAACTTGGAAGTCTAACGACAGCAGCCACCCCGGCTGGAAAAACATCAGACATGAAGTCTTCGTCTTGCATGCAGACGTTGTAATGTAGTAATAGCTATTCAACCACCATTGACCTGCTAATTAATTCATAGATTTTTCTGTTTTGCCTTTAATCAGTTCCCTTGATAACCGAGTCACTTTAGAAATACTCATTTTCTGCTCAGACTCACCAACTAAATGCTACTAGAGTTCCGTAGTAATAAAACACTGAAATATATTGACTCCCTGCCAACATGTTCTCCGTCTCTTCCTCTCTTTTCTCTGGGTCAGCTGACACTCCCACACAGACAGCATACTAAGAGGGGAAACCAACAGCTAGTAAATGAGGAGTTTGTGCCACAGGTGAGGGTGAAAAATCATTCTTCCTTGGGATGAAGAAACAAGTCGGTTCTGTTCCCTGAATTGACAATTTAACTGTCCTTTTGACTTCCCATCAGTGATTCTGAATCAGCCAGAAAATAGCTGGTTGGGACTTTATTCCAAGAAAAGTCTTTTCTAAGAACACATGGTTGATTCTCGTCTTCCACTGCCAAGCAATAAGCTATGGAAGTTTTCAGAGAGGACCGTATTTATGTTTGGCGACTCAAACAGTACTCTTGAAAATGTCGTAATGAAATGACCTGATATCTTTCCTCTCTTTGACTTGAAAAATGCTCAACTGAAGGCAATGCTGGACTGACAACTTACGTAGTGGTATTCTGTGTTGATATTAACCCACTATGCTTCTTTAAAAGTGCTAGCTTACTTCTCTGAGCCTCAGGAGCTAGCATGGAAAGAAAAGGACTCTTTTCCCCCAAGGATCACATTGAATAATGTTTTGTTATATACACAAAGCAATTCATCCCAACTACTGTAATTTGCTCTGATGCATCACATAGATCTTAATTTACACTTCATCCAATGTTTGAGAGAAAAGGAACTAAATGAAATTATGTAATAGCTTGATCTCCATTGACCACACTACGAGTGCTTGTACACTGTGAAGACAACTTTCTTCATCATTAACAAACAAACCAGAGAAAACCATGCCTACTGTGTGGTCTTTCTTCTACGAATTGATTTTGCACATGTTCATATCTCCAACCAATTTTGTGAGTCAGTCCGAAGCCACAGCCTGGAATAGAAAAATTGTTTGTACAGAAGTTCTGCAAGGCAGGAAAGGTCTCTCCGTTTGACTTTCACCATGAGAGCAGAGGAATGTTCACTAAAATTAAATTGGGAAGGATTAAATACCACATAACCCCAGCTAGTCGAATTGATTTTCTAACAACAGGCAAAATATCCATTGAGTACTTCCCAAGGTGGTTAGAGTATGAAGTTATACTTTTATTTTAAATATTTCAAACACATTTTTGAAGCTACTTGATAGAATTGCCTCATTTATCAATGTGTACGGTGTTTGATTTTGGGATTGATCATTTTCCAATTTTTAATTTCTCCCCCAAATTTGTACCATAATGGAGCATTTTTTAAATAAGTGTACCCCAAAGAATAAAAAGCAAAATAAAAGGTAGTAGGGAAGTAAGAAGATAGTTCTTTTAAGAAAAGGAAGTGGACCAAGAGATGGAGGGAGCTGAGAAGAAGGAGATGAAATAAGATTTGAAATGCATCATGTACAGATACTAACTTTACAAGAGGAATATCATCATTGTGTACTGAAAACATGTACTAATAAAAAAAACCTAAAAATTAAAAAAAAACAGAAGTGTCTCTACTGGAAATTTTGGTCAGAACATTCTGGGAATGCTTTGAACATCATGGCAGAGTAGATTCCTACAGTAAGCTTACATTTGCATAGATTCATTTTCTCCTTGAAGCAGTGAATTATAAGGACTTGGATCTGGACTGCTGGTTAAAGCCCTTCTGCAAGAACTAAGGAGCTGTGCCAACAAGCAAGTTACTTGGCCTCTCAGGAGACCAAAGTCTTCTTTGTTAAAGTGCAGAGAATTACAGAAGCCAATTGATGAGGTTATTGGAAGAGATGAGTATTTGGTCTATTAAAACATTAAAACAGAGTCTGGATTGGGGTGAAGAAACAGGAGAATTATCTATTTTTGGTACTCTTATTCTTGATATTTTTATTTCAAAGGTACGGAAAATCACTTGGGAAGTGTCAGTCAGGAAAAGAAAGTGAGAGATCTATGACTTGAGCTTTTCTTGAGCCTCCAGCCCCTCTAACTTGTTCTTCAGCATAGCCAATCTGCCTGTACTTAAACAGCCAAGAACCTTGCAAAAATCACATGAGAGAGACTTAGATGATAATACTGTGCAAAGGATTTAGTGGGTAAAAGGGAAAAAAGTCTATCGCAGAAATAGCTATGACACTAAATGCTGCTTCAGAGATACTTGATTTTCTTCTCTATGGAAGCTTAAGATCAGTGACAGACAAGGCTCTGAACCTGCACTTGGACTTTAAAATTGTGAGGATATGGTGCTTTGTATGAATATGAGCCTCTTCCAGCAACTCGAGTGGAATAAATTTCACTTATCCAGCCCTCTGTCTGCCAAAGGCCTGTGAGTTATGAAGAAAATCGGATGTGGACATACCCTACGTGGTGTTGAAGCAAACAAGCCCCGACCAAGCAAACACTTATCAGATCGTCGTCAGACTTCTCATGTTAATGCAGACAGAGAGGAAAAGTGGTGGTGATTATCAATTACGTTTTCCACCCAAATACATACCATTTATCATCTATGTTGACCATGTAATATGGAGAAGATAGTTATTAGGGGAAGCTTTCCAGGCAGAACTTATCTTACACTGCGGTGTTCTTACATTTCTTTTTTGCCACTGATGGATGAAAATATTCTCACAAATGTTCTAGGAAATAAATCGTGCACTTGCATCTCCTCTCAAATCCCAGGACTGGCACTTGGTTGGTACTGTCCAAGTGTTTCAGTTTTCTTATTTACGAAAATGACACATTTGCTTCTGATCGTGTCCATGGCTTTCTCTCATCCTCCTATAAGTTCAGCCACATGTACTGGACCGTTTTCTTTCTTCTGGTTTACACTTCATTGTACTACACTTGTTCTCTCAGTTTATGGGTGACTCGTTCCTCTCCCTCCCAGGGATCGAAGCTCTTCCCGACCTTCACTGTGAATTCACTCCAGGGCGTGATCATGGCTTCTTTAGACCCCCTCCTTGCTTTCTCTGAGAAGAAACATTTCTGTGTGCAAATTTCACTCTTAAGAAAATGACCTCCATGTTTTTCTCTCCGGTATTTGCCTCACATGGGAACAGGAACAGCTACTGGACAGACTCCACTTCTTCATAATTAAATGTCATTTCAGTTTCATTATATTTATTATCACTTCAACTCACTTCTCAACATTATTCCATTTCAGCCAGTGGGCAAATTTTTCAAAGCCCACTGGAGTTGAAATTTCAGAGAAACCTTGCTCCTTGCTCCAATATGTACATTAGCCATCAGTTCCTTTTCCACATTTTCTTCAAACATACATATTCTGTCACAGATGAAATCCAGTCATCTTCATCTTTCTCTTATTTCCTGTCATAGTTGCCTCATTTCACTTCCTGTTACCCACATATGCACTGGTATACATTTCATTTTAAGCTGTTCACTTAAATGAGAGTTTATATCATTTCATTTTTGTTGTCATATTCAAGCTCAAACCTTCATCCAGATGCATTAAGGCACCCCTGGGGTGATGAAGTCCTATTTCCAAAGGCCCCAGGGAAGGCATATTATTCTCCATTTGATCTACTCATTTGCCAACCTCATTCCTGCCAGTGGGTTTTTATTCAGCCCTTTCTTCTCACATAGCCAATTTGCCTGGATTTTCCTTTTCCTATGGAAAGCCAATCATTGTACATGGATTTACTATCTCATCTCCCTATTAACTCACACTTTTTAATGAATTTTAGCAAATTTTAATGTTAGCATGTTAGAATAAAAGTATTTATGTTAGTTACTAATTTTATAGATTTAACTCATTTTAAGGATTCTCCACTCAAGAATGAAGCAAAATCTTTGTTTAATTTACTATTATCCATGGGGACTAACCTTGAGCTAGACTTTTAGACAAAAACTTTTAGTTTACTCATAGATTTTTGTTCATAAAAGTGTTTCTGCAAAAAACTCAAGAGATTTCAGTGCTCTTCGCCACCTGCATGAGTGCGCTGTAGTGGGAAGACAGATGCAGGGGAGGCTAAGTTCTAAGTGAAAACAGCCTGGGCATGTGTAACAGATCAGGTCTTCATTGTTAATGGTTTATCCTTTGGTGCCATGGAGCAGCAGAAGAAATCACATCAGACCATTAGTCTGGACTTACACACGATTAAGTTGTCAATTAATTGTGACTCTAACTTTGCAGCTCATGCTCTAAAGAAGAAATGCATCTCCAGTACCTACCAAATTCATACCCAGCATGGTT
The DNA here is from genome assembly GCA_004026965.1 of Petromus typicus. Taxonomy (NCBI): domain Eukaryota; kingdom Metazoa; phylum Chordata; class Mammalia; order Rodentia; family Petromuridae; genus Petromus; species Petromus typicus. Next base: position 29,581 of record PVIR01003756.1, on the reverse strand, counting down.
CCATACATTTGTCTCTTCAGTGAATTTAAGCCTTCAATCTATGTGAGCTGCATATTTGATGCTAAAGCAACTTGCTGACATGGCTCTCATCCATTACCAGTGTATTTGGGGAAACTGATGGAGAATGAGAAAGGTAATTAACAATACTGGACCCAGGAAAATATCCTGAAAGTCAATATAGCAGAGTGGTAAATTTCCTAAACCTCAAACCACAAAGATAGGTAATTTCTGGAAATTTCATTATCCTAGGCATGACATAGGAGATTTTTAGACATTTGTTTATTCACCTATTCAACAACTATCAATTACTGTGTTCCTATGTTGCTGGATAAATATTGGTGACAAAGAAAAGAGATGCCTGCCCTAACTGAGTTCACAAGATAATAGGCAGACAGTTCTGAAGAAAGGACAGTCTGTTTAGAAAATAAGGATGTAAGAATCAGTTGTTAATAAATAAGTCAATAAAGTAATGCCAAACCCTAGAATTAGGACCATGCAGTGATAAAGCATGCCACTGTCAAAAGAGCTACCTACGCTACTGATTTTGGCAGACATTTTGACTCTGTCTCCTATAATATCCTGAAAAATAAGATGGTGAGATGTGACCTTTGGTTCTAATTACACTTGAAAAAGATTCATTCCCCCTCACCATTCAATAACTTGTCAAATTTACAGGAGACACAGAGCTGAAAGAAATATCCAATATAACAGAAGGAAGGAGTTAGACTCAAAATAATTTTGACAGGTTGGAATAGTGAGCAGAAAGCATCAAGATGAACTGTACATGGAGTAAATACAAATTCCTATATCAAGAGGAGACAAGTTCTTAAAAACAGGATGGAGACACAATAACCATAAAGAATAAAATGATGAGCACAATCAAAATTACAAACCATGTTTATCAGGATATTATGAAGGAAACTTATAGGCAAAGTATAAACTGAGGAAAAATATTCATGTAGCATATCTGATAGAGAATTGGTAACAAGGACAAAGATATTTGCAAAACCATCAGGACTACTTAGAACTGTGTCAGAAAATGACCTAGAAATTCATGCATATATAGTGAGATGGATGAAGAGATGAAAGATAATTTGGCAAAATGCTAATTATAAAATTTAGCTAATCAGTCTATGTTTTTCACTGTGCAATTTTCCCTTCAAATTTTCACAATTCTGGAAATTTTCAAATTAAAAATTTGAGTAAGAAAACAATCATGTTACAATTATGGATGGTGTCCTAGGATTCTATTTAACCTATTTAATAAAAATTTCAAATGCTAAAAATGGGTAGATTATGTAAGTATGCAAAATATGTGTGTATGCGTGCATTACAAGTATGAGAGGTAATAATCAAATATAATGAAGGTTTAAATCTTTTTAAAAACTTACAATAAAAGATACATTGACATTATCCTTTTCAAAAATGTTCCCCCTCTTACTGAGGCAACTATCTCCTTGTTCTTGCCTCTTTCTGGAGTAGTTCTGGAAGCATTCTTTTTTTTTTTTTTAAGACAGGATCTCTCTTTGTAGTTCAGGCTGGCCCTGAGCTCAGCCTCCAACTCACATCACAGCAATCCTCGTGCCTCTGCCTCCCTAGTGCTGGGAACACAGGCATGAGCCACCACGCCAGGCACTGTGGTATGTGGTACTGGTTGCTGCTGGGTGTGAGTCTCCACGCCCAGTATGGTATGTGGTTACTGGGGGATCAAACCCGGGTCCTTGCACTTGCAAGACAGGCATCGGAACCACTGAGCTAAATCCCTGGCCCTGGAAGCATTCTTTCATGTGTGTCTTCATTTGCACTGATGTTACTGCCTTGATGTCCCAAATTGGTTCAAGAGGTCTGCCTTACATGGACATTCTGACTTTAGCTAAGAACCCGGGCATTCCACAGCAGCAGCTCTGATGACTGACATGGATGAAGACACACCCTGATGGTTTCATGAGCCAGTGTCTCCAGTCAGTGGAATTTGGCAGCAGCAGTTACTCAAAGTTCGATCACTTGTCCTCAAAAAGACTTCCAGAACTGCTTTAGAAAATGGTGTACACAATGGCCTAAGTATGTCTGAATTGAGGGGAAACATTTTGAGGAGCATAAAGGTAATATATTGTTAGCTATAATAAATTTTTAAAGCATTTACCATATGTCATGACCATATCTTGTGTAACGGAAGAGCAGACTACAAAAATTCAATAGAGATTTTCTTGCAGCAGACAGTATGAGCAAAAGTACTTTTTCATGTGTGTTCATTTGTACTTTCTCTTTGCCTTGCAGTCAATGTGCATAATTATATTTTCAAGATAATTACTTAAGTGTAAATGGCTCATATTTAGTCTCTTTAAAAAGAGGTCATGAATGCCAGATTTATCCATGTTTTGATGAGAGTGATGACGGGAAAAACATGCAAACATAAAATGAAGCATAATCATTTGCGTTGGTGGCCTGCTTTGGGGTACAAAATAGAAAAGCACAAATGAAAAATGGAAGGACAGTGGGTCAAGGACAGGAAGTAAAGCTTGTAGGGGACACAGACTGTTTCACCACTTTTTCTCATCTTTTTTCCAGTACACACATCTCCTTTTCTTTCTTTCTTTCTTTTGTTTATTTTTTTTTATTTATTTATTTTATTTTTTTTTTTTGAGACAAGGTCTCACTTTGTAGTTCAGGCTGGCCCTGAATTCACTATGTAGCCCAAGCAAGGCTCAAACTCACAGCAAACCTCCTGTCTCTGATTGTCGAGTGCTATGATTACAGTCTTGAACCACCATGCCCTGCACTGTGGAATGTGGTGCTAATTGCTGGTGGGCGTGAGTCACCCCACCCTACACTGTGGTTACAGGGGATCCAACTAAGAACCTTGGTCTTTCAAGGCAGGCGCTGGAACCACTGAGGTAAATCCATGCCCTTCTTTAATTCTTTTCTTTTCTTTTTTTCTTTCTTTTTTTTTTTTTTTTTTTTTTTTTTTTTTTTTTTTTTTTTTTTTTTTTTGAGACAGTGTCTTGCTTTGTAGTTCAGGCTGGCCCTGAGCTCAGCCTCACACTCACATCACAGCAATCCTCCTACCTCTGCCTCCCAAGTGCTGGGATTACAGGCATGAGCCACTACGCCCAGCACTGTGGTATGAGGTACTGATTGCTTCTGGGCATGAGTGTCCATGCCTAGCATTATATGTGATTACAAGGGGATCCCTGGGCTCTTGCCCTGGCAAGACAGATACCAGAACCACTGAGCTAAATCCCCTGCCTCTCCCTTAATTTCTTTGATGGTACACCTCCCACACTTTCCTTACTCCTCCTTCTGCTCTTAACAAATTTACTCAGTCTTCAATCTCACTCACTACTAACTTCTTTAACTTTGGGCTCCCTGTCACTCTTTCCCTTAGCATATTTCATTCTGCTAGCATTTACATTAATCACTGCACATTTATCATAGCAAAGTTTGTCACCATCAGTCCTCCCTGCTAGAAGGGATGTCAGCTCTTCATTGAGAAACTGACTGTCCAGAAGGGGAAGGGACCCATGACAACAACTCAATAAATACTACTGAGTATGTGAAGTGACTGAGCTTAGTTTTAAGACTGTGGCATCCACAACATCAGAATGATGTTCGTTCAGATTTGTGGCAAGGATGGAAGTGTATAAGACGGTAACATACGGCAGGAATTTAGAGAACCACGCTGAAGCTCACAAGGAGAACTGAGTCTGGGAAGATCTAGTAAGAGGGGATTTGGTGATGAGGTGATCCCAGAAGGAGTGGACCCCTCCACAGAACAATGCACAGAAAGAAAAAGGCTTACAGTGGAGCAGCGAGCCCATCTCCTTGATCTCTTTTACCTCTCTCCGTTTTTCCTCTTTTACCTTATTCTGTTTCCATCTTTTATAGTGCTTTTCCCTCCACTGGAAACAAGATGTCAGCTTAACCAGCACTAAATTAACTGTGCCCTGCAGCACGTGAGGTGATGATCCTCTCCATGACTTGCTTGCTGTTTCAGTTTTTGGCAGTTCTGACTTGGCTTCGAGCTTCTCTACTTTTCTGCATGGCTGGGAAAGAAAGAGAGTCACTGTAGAGCAGATTCTTAGACAGTACTGTTCGAGTCCCAAGGAAATGCCAGAAACCCTCAGGGCCTCTTCTTTTCACAGCCAACAGAACCATTATTCTATTTAAGATTCATTAAGTATTTACTAAATGCTTTCTGTGTAACAAATACTGGGCTGAGTAATAAAGCACTCTGTGCTAATGGAATTCATGGCCTGGCAGGGCCAGAGACAACAAGAATATAAACAGTGAATCTTCAATGACTAACCCAGAGGTGCCATAAGAAAAAAAAAAAAAAAAGAGTTGAGAGTAGACAGAAAAACAGAGAAAATGAGTCACGTTCCTGCCTACAAGGAGAAGACTCGGCAGCCAGAAGGGTCAAAGATGAGACAAAATCGGTTAGTGAGGAAATGGAGACTTCCAGGCAGAGGCAGCCACATGTGCAAGGCCAGCAGCATAAGACAGTACGCTATTCAAGTACCTGAAGACAGTTCAGTACAAGGTGATATCCAACTATTCAGTAGATGATTAAGTTAAAAATATGTGAATACAGTGAAAGACAAACTGCCATTAATTCCCCTTCAAATATCACTTCAAATACCTTTCAGTATTTCACTCTTCTGAAGCAGGTCTGCAGTCCGCTTTCATGACTATCTTTACAAGGCATGATCAAAAATACTGTGCAGAGTATACTGAAGCCAAGAACCATTCCACTGAGCACAAAGGCGCTTGGAACATTATGTTGCATAGGCATCGACCACACCATTTACCAGATCTGGCCCAGGTCATGTGCCTTTCTTCTTCCCCTAAAGTTTAAACAGCAATGAAAGGCAAATGATTTGAGTTGCTTTGGGGTGTGGAGGCAACCACAGTTGCACAGCGATAGACAGGAGACAGGATTTCCAGAGCTGCTTCAGAAGAATGAAGGGCTAAAGGTGTTCAAAGCAAGAGGGGATCTTCCAAGGGAGATCAATGGCCAGGTGTCCTTCACTGAATTCCTTAAATTTAAATATTAATTACAGTTTTGGATCAGACCTTGTAAGGTTGAGCGAGCAGAAGAGAGAAGCAGCTAGACTGGTGACAGGGCAGGCACATGCAGAGCTCCCTGGTTCTGGGCAGGATTTGGATGTTGCAGGAATTTCCTTAGGAAACCATGGGTGGATTTAAGCAAAGACACAATGTGATCCAGAGAGCAACCTCATACACAACTAATGACAGATGGCGCCTGTGTTTTTTGCTGCTTGATTCATTTTTACTTTTCCCCCTAAATATTTCTAAGCTGGCTGCAAGCTTTTTCTCACATGGAGACAAAGCCAGACTCTAAAGTATAAATTAGGGAACTAATCAACCAAGTCATTAAAAGGAAGGAATGTAAAGGAATTGGAGCTATGGAGTCGTGACAAAATAAGAAACAGTAGAGAAGCATTCAGTAGTTCTTTTGTTTCAATAGTAAATTGATTTAAAGGCCTCTCCCACCCCTACCCCATCATTCCCGCATTATTTCTGTGGAAGCCTGAGTGAAAGACAGCAGTCTTTGTAAGTATGTGGTAGGGCGTTGTTGTGAGTATAAAGCATTATCTTAATTTTGACAAATTCCCAAAGAGAAAGCTGTTAAATACTAGAATGATCTCCCTAGGGCTTTTTCTTGAGGCTATCATAAATTGGAAATTCATTTATCTGGGATAGTTGTGGACTTGCCCTGTCTCAAGTAGAAAAGATGAGCTGGATTTTCTTCTAAATTTTTCCATGGGTCTCCTAGAGTCTCATACGTAACACATGCTGGAGTGAAGCTTTGAATCTCACAATTAGTAGGTATTCAATAGATGTTAATTTGTTTTTGGAATTGAGAGTATGATGAATACAGCATATCTGGGGAGATTATTACTTGCCAATATCTGAATAATGGTGAAAGTCGGATGTTTGAACAATTAGCCTCCCACATGAGAAACATCTGAGATAATTCTGTGAAATGTTCTTAGCAGCCATGACTCAGTCCAACAGAAGCCAACATGTGTGAAGAACATACCCAAGTGAGCAACATGGGGACCAGAATCAAACAAAGCAGCAGTGAGCAAGAGGCAACGGGGGAGGGAGAGAAGAAGGCCAGCCGCAGCATGGCAGCCACTCAATGCTGGGCTTAGCACTGCCAAGGAGGATGGGAAAAGCCATGAAAGCAGAAGATGGAGCCCGAGGCAGGGCAGCCCCCTTGGAAGAGCGTGCCCACTGGCACAGGCCATAAGTCATCAGCCAAGTAGGAGATGGCTGGATGGAACACAGCTAAATCAGGGTCACAGCAGCCCACTGGCAGTGGGGCCAGCCAGTCACCAGGCAGTGACAGCAGACCCAGAGGCAGCATGGACACATCCAGAGGAACAGAGGTGGGCAGCATCTACAGAATGGGGTTAACCAAAGCCCATGAGCTGGCAAGGGCAGGAGAAGAGTGGGCAAGAGCCAGGGGATGTGACTTCAGCATGCCAAGTGAGCCGAATGACTTCTGAAGCAATGCCAAGTTTCTGCCGACCAGGAGGCCTCTAGCAGTGTGAGAGCTGTGTACAGCCTGCCCAGTATGAGGGCAAAGATTGTGGCAGAAGACACAGAGGATGCACAGAGGGAAGAGATAAGGCACTGCAGCAGGAGCCAACACACGCCACACGAGGCTGAGAGCCAGCCAGCGGCTGCGTGGGGAGGCACAAGTCCCTGCTCCAGCTTCCTCTTGCCCTCACTCTGTGACCTTGAACTGACCCTCCACTTTGCTTTTAGGAATTCAGTCTTTCTGCTCAAATAAGAAGTGCAAGTCTTCTCTCCCAAATGGAGTCCTAGCCTTGAACTGAGCCAGGAGGGGTCAGAAAGGCAATGGGACTCCATTTCATTGCCCCACTCAATGTCCTGCTGGACAGTTGTCTTCCTAAACAGTGCTTTTGTCTGTCCCTTTTACCTGCTCTGCAGTCTAGGTTCTCCCAGACTTGTTCTGACAGCCCAGACCCCTCTGGTCTCTGCAGCCAGAACATCCTTTCCCAGAACTTACATCACCTCGATGAGCACAAAGAGCTCTAGGTTGTGGTTGTTCCAATTTGGCCCACTTATTGAATCAAAAACCATCTGTGCTGTAGGCACAAGATAGAATTTTTTTAGATTTTCTACTTCAACTTCTACCAGGAAGCCTAAAACTACAACAGAACATAAGTAACAACAGAAGAAGTAAAATTGTTTCCCATTATCTGGGCGTATTACAGTCCATTTACCCTTTTAAGACCAGCCTAGAGGTTATCTCTTCCTTTAAATTCATGATAATGTAAAAAATGACCATGAGAATCTGATTAGCTTTAGAACAGCACACAGCTGAGCCAAAACTGTTCTTTCTGAATAAATGTTATGTGTTATAAATAAAGAAAAGGACTTTCTGCAATAGCAAGTTCACTGCTCAGGCACTGGAGGACATATCCCCTATAATTATACAAAAGAATTTTATAATTCTTCTCTCTCTCCATCCAGTGCTCTCCTCTTCTTACATTTTCTTTTTTTGGCTCCATTTCTCCTTGGCTTCATAAGATTCTTTTTTCCATTTGGGACTCTGGCTGGAGAAGGAACATTTTCTTTTGTATTGACTGTCTGTACTCTATTCCTTCTGCTGTATTCTTCAATACAAGCAGAGAATTAGAGCAAAAAGGCTTTCAAGGTCTTCATCAAAGTGATTCTCTAAGCCAAGTAGAAAAGTTCGGGAACATAAATGGTATAAAAGATGACCACACTTACACAAACATCTCCATATGGAAACAGTTGGTGAAAACTTACCAGCCAATTAACCCAAACTGAAGAGGGGTGCCTTAATACCATGTAAAATTATTGAACCAGACTGTCAGGATATATTTTCTGTGCTATCATTAGACAGATAAACCAGCATGGTTGACATGAGCTACGATTTAGATAAAATACATACGATAGAGGCACAATTGTCATATGGACAGTCTTCAGTTACCAAAACAGGCAAAGCAGTCCCCTGTGACTACAGGAATGGATTTTGAATTAAGAAGAATATAATCTAGTCAGTGAACACATTTTCTATGTTTTTAGTCTTTTTCTCTTATGCTCCACCTTGTTCTTATGATATGACAAGCTATCATACAAGAGATAGATTTTGGGACAGCATTCTTAAATTGCTCTTCAATGTATCTTAGATTATAAAACATGCAAATCATTGTCAGGTCTTTTTGCAACAGTATCAACAACAAATTACAAATCACAAGGCAAGATACTGGACTGATAAGTGAGTACTTCTTTTCATTATTGATACATACTGAAATGTTACCAATTTCTACTCTGTGCTTGTGTCTGCAAAACTTGCATAGCTCTAGTCTGATCAGAAGACTAGGTAGGCCCAGATGCATCTCTGACTGTATTTCTATGAAAGTTCTGTCTCAGAAAATGTCTCAAAGGCTGGACAGCACCATAGCAAGTGATAATAGTGATTTTTTGATTACTGAAACTATCTGACACAAAGAGAGTACAAGGGGACTTCAGGATTGGCCTTCTCTTCTGAATTGACTACAAGACTCCATTGAAAGTGAAGCTTTGGCTGTTGAGATTATTAAAGAAGAGAAAGAAGGTGATGTGTTTGAAAAGAAGGAGTGAAGAAGTGCAAGAACTCCTGAAATGATGAACCAAAGTACGTAATCTGTTAAGAGAAGAAAATGTACAGAGTCCACCAAAATAGCACAGATCAAGAAAAGAAAAACTTGAATAAATGACTTAATGCTAAATGTATTGAGACATCATGGGTAAAATACAAGTTACTTTTAACTTCTACAATTACCAGGGGGCCTCAGAAAGGTGGCCCTTTTCTCCCAGACATTTATTAATAGAGCGAATTGCTGAAGTGCATATACATTTTTAATAGAATCTGTATACACAGATACAGTTTTCAAAACAGTGCCTTGTTTACAACTCTGTCATAATTTCTATTCCCTAAAACATTAATATTGTACAGGATGTATTTTGGATTAGGGGCTCCATGAACGGGACCTAGCACTTTCCCCATAGTGAACGCTCTCTCACAAGTTCAGCAGATCTGGCCTCTGCATTGGTCTGTGCATGTGGTCTTCATTGAGTTCCTCTCATATATTATGTTTCTCTTCTCTTTGGGCATTTTCCACTGGAGCATCAGCCCAGTGCTTCCCATTCTGTTACCTAACTCCTTGATTCTAGGCTTTACTGAAATGTGTTTTCCTGATCTCTGAAAATCCCGTTTTCCTTTCTGTGCTTCTTACCCCCATAACGCCTCCCCACCATAGTACAGACATTCAAGTGAAAATCTATCTGCTCCTGAATAGATGTCTCTCTTATGTATATATGTACTCATGTATCAGCTTGTTATCTTGCAATATTCTTGTTAAAGAAGAGGGACAATCCATACCTACTTCTCTCTGTGTTCCAAATGATACAAAGACAATGGTCAGTGATTGTGGCCAGGAGATATAATCTAGACAAGAACACGAGACACGGATCACATTCCTGGTGATATCCTACAGGTTTATGTGTGGAGCCTGATGCAGACAAAACTGCTAGGAAGTGGGAGAAGTTTCTAGATTGCTTGGATTTTTCAAAGAAATCAAATTATATAGTCAGAGCACTGAGACACTAGAATGAGAATAATCAAATTATTATTTAATCTTATCTCGAATAGAGAATGAAAGGCATTTTCTTGAAAATGCCCTTGTGATTGAATTCTGCCTCTCATTTCTGAATGTTTGTTCATTGTGATTAAAAATAGCTAATTAATGAATTAGAGTAGGGAAGAAGAAAAGAGTATTCCCCATTCTAACTAGTTTCCTAAAACAGCCTAGAATATAACAGTGTTTGGCACAAAATAGGGACTGGGGAAATATTGGGTGATGGGATAAATGCTAAATGTCACTGGAAAGTACGGGATACAGACCAAAATTAATGATGAACAACACAACTTTCTGGGATTTTTCACTTGAATAATGTCAGTTAATAAGAAAAAATATATGCTATTCTGATAATGCCTTTGTTCTGTAAGTTTTTTTAAGATCTGTAGTACTTTCCACCTCAGATCAATTGGTTAACCCACCATAGACAAAGCCTATCTTTTTTGATCTTTCACTATTGCTACAAAATTCCCTAAACAACACGCTATATCATAATCTGATCAGTGAGGTCTGTAGGATTCCATGTGTTGTTACTGCTCTAGAAGCTAGAAAGGAAACACAGCAAACTGGTGTACTAGAGCAGGCAAACTTTCAAGTATTTCAGCATCCTTACACTAAGAACACATCTCAGTAATACAGAATGATAGGGAGTGAATGGACACAGATACACACACACACACACACACACACACACACACACACACACACACACACACACCCCACTAGGAATGATTAGGGATAAATGACTAACAATGAGTCTCAGATAGCCTCTGCTTTAACTCAGTCATCTGCAGAGTCAGATCTGTACCTTCACAAGCCAGTCTGATTTCAGGGTGTGTCCCTCACCTGTAGACACTCATAACCCTTCAATCTCCTTCTGGGGCATTTGCACATGAGACTCACTAACCCACAACATTTCTCCTTTGGAGACACCCTCAGAGGCACAGCAGTCTTCATCCTACACAGTCTGCAAATTGCAGAGCACTGTAGCAACTACCTCCCACCTACCTTACCTCACCACCCAGATGAGTAGCACACTGTGTGCCAAGTTCCGCACTGATGCTATAAGTGTGACATCTCTCCCACCTCTGTGAACCATGGCTTTGCTTTCTATTCATTCTGTACAATGCCACTTTCAGTAAAACAGATTTACAGTCCTGAAAACCCTGGTTTAGAGTGTCACTGCACTTGGGATCTTTGTTCTCGAGACTATTGCTGTTCTGCGACCCTGGATATTCTACTTGTGATATCCTGTCTTTCCTACCTGGTCTTGCCTGTAATCAACAGTGTTATTGCTAAAAGACCGCTCTGGCATGAAATCACGTGCATCACTTCAAGTTGGTAAGTACGGCTGCTTTCTACCTCCAGGCTCCGGCACAGACTGCAACCAAAGGCCTATCTCTGGCCTCCACAATCCAAAATAGATTTCTGCAGCTTCTTCTCAAGGGAGTGAAACCTGCTCAGAGTGGCGTGTAAATTCATGGCAAGAAGCAATAAAGGTGAGTTTTATACATTCCCATTATTGCTTCTACGTCTTTGCAATAATGTTTATTGACATGTTTGAACGGAGCACGAGCTGCAGTTCAGTTCAACTGCCTGTGAAAATGGGACATTTGTCAAGAAACAAACCTCGCAGTTTTTAGTGGCTCTGACAGTGGGTATTAGGAAGGATATTGACAGGAAAAAAAGAGTGAATAGGCAGGCCTGGGGAGAGCATTAAAGAATACACTCAGCAGAGATGCCTCCAGTGGAAAAGCAGAGGACGACTGACGATGTACAACTGAACACTAAACACATTGAATAACTACCAGTTGCCCGGTAGCATATGCACTTGTATAGGGGACAGGAACAAGAGCTCCTTTTGTCTCTGAAAGAAGGCCTGCTTTCACGGAGGATTTGATCCCTGCTTTCATTCCTATCTCTGATGATAATCTGGTTCTTAGAGGATGTGTATCACTCTGTTCTTTGGCTGAAAGGTGATTGTAGCAACTACTTAATATATAACCTGCTCTAGGGCATTCAATTAGCCACTAAGTCCTTCCTAGTGAAACTACCTAGAGTGGACCTGAGGTGCCACACTGGGGTTGTACACAGACCTTTCCCACAAGGAATCTGAAGTTTTGTAGCAGAGCATGTTGCATTCATTAATGAGATAGGTTGGCTCACATATACAAGGAAGAGAAGGTTCTAATAAACTTATTTTTATTTCCCTTTACCAAAGCCCTATGGTATTTAATAGTCACTTACCAAATTCCAAATGCAAACCCATTTCAAATGGTCAAGGCAATAAAAGAAAAGCTAGTAAATCGTCCTTTTCTGCTTGCTGACCTCTGGAATCTAGAGTCCCCTCTTGGTGCAATTTTATCAGTACTTCTTTGCAGCCAAACCCAACTTTTTTTTTTTTATACAGGCCTTCACTTTTATAGTTCAGGCTGGCACTGAGCTTGGCCTTGAACTCATAACAGTCCTCCTTCCTCTGCCTCCCAAGTGTTGGGATTACAAATGTGAGCCACAACGCCCAGCATTATAGTATGTGTTTCTGATTGCTGATGGATATAAGTCTCCATGCTTGGCATTGTGGTGTGTGGTTACCAGGAATCGAACCCAGGTCCTTGTGCTTGCAAGGCAGGCACTAGAACCACTGACTAAATCACTGGCCCTCAACCAAGCTCTTGAAGTCTTCAGTCCCCAACCTCTCTGAATCAATTTAACAATTCTACCCTCTGAAGTGCCACAATAAATTTTTAAACAATAAGTTTATTTTGGGAGAGTGTTTACTTTCTTATTATACAATATAAAGAATATAAAAGCAGAAAGAATAAAAATAGTTATTGGCAGTTAGTTCTTGACAACAAAAGCAGTACCGTGTGACATTGTACTATGGGAACAAGATTGTCCTGGAAATGTCATCATAATCAGGAAATTCAGAGACTGGTTGTTTTACTCCAAATTGAAATTGTGAGGAATCACAATTATAAGTTGACATTCCTTTCTGCCATCCATAAGTTGATAAAAATTCAAAGTTATAATTTCAATGAAATCCTCCCCTACTTTTCCACATAAATTTTCATCTGCTTTCTTTCTCCTCCTGCTCCAAACCTACATCTTAGCATTTCATTTCAGACTTGTAAAAGCCCTCAGATTCCTTGCCATCTCTTCCTTCCCAGAATTTTCTGTTAGTAAATCAAACCTGTCTTCACTATACTATAGCCTACATTTAGCAGGCAGCCTTTCAGAGTGTAAGTGGGATGCTAGTTCGACTGAGTTGTTCATCATCCTGAGAGCAGAAAGGCACTTATAAAGCATACTGTTTGATAATGACATCCAAGATCTAGTTTCACAATTTTTTCAGAGTCTGCAAGAGTACTGCAGTGAAAAAAAGAGTTCTAACCTTGCCTTGATTACCATAATACCTCTGAGTCTTTTTTTTTTTTTACTTAGGATACATTCCTTCCATATAATGGGCACTACAACCTCACTCTACCCTGGTGCTATTTATATTTAATTCTGACTTTGGCTTAGAAGACAGAAATGGGCTTTTAATTAATATATGGGCATGACTAATGCTTACATTAGAAGTCATGTGTATCATGTGTATGTGCTGGGAGGAGGTGGTTAAGGGTAAGAGAACATGAGAATTTTGGGGAGGGACACAGGGAGACAGAGAGCAAAGAAAGGAATAGCAAGAGAAAAGGGGACAAAAAAGAGAAGGGATGTGAAGAGAGAATGGGAATGAACATGTTGATCAGACTTCACCTGGCTCAGAAAAGTAATTTACTGATAAATGATTATCCATTTAGAGGTGACCAGTGTCAGAAAAAGCCGCTTTAAATTAATCTGTCTGCTGATCCTTTCACGTCTTACACAGAATAGTAGAAGGCAAGTTGGCTCAGCCATGCCACAGACTCTCTCATAAACAGTAATAAATTGCCATAGATTTCATTTCACATATCAGCAATTCCAGTGCTAACATGTTAGGGCTGAGGGTTAAATGACAACATTGAGGAGGAGAGGAATGAAATAGAAGAGAGCTTGCCTTTGCTCCACCCTGCAGGAAAGCTGTGATGCCTGGTGTCCAGATGTGTCCCCAAAGGCGCATGTGCTAACAGGTGGCAGTTTGGGGAGGTGGCTGGGTCTAGAGTGTGTGATGCTGGGATCACGGTTGTGTGACCTACTGAGCTAGCACTGGACTGCATGTGGATAATAGGAAGGCCCACCCTCAGTGTGAGCAGTGCCACCTGAAAGGCAGGCAGCCTGAGAGGGATAAACGTGAAAGGCTTCTGCTGCTGCTTGCTGCTTTGCTGCCTCTTTCCTACTTGCCATGAACTGTTCCTCCTTTGTGGTAACTTTCTGTCAAAACACCCTGTCTTGTAGCCTTATCTACTGGGGACTGAAACCTCTACAAAATGTGATTTGAAATAAAGCTTTCATCCTTTAACTTTGGATGTTGGGTAATCTGTATGTGTATTGTCCAAATGAATGACACCTTAAAGAACTAGATCAATAGATAAATGAGACTATATACATAAATACACATCATAAAGGGTAAGGATTGTTATATAAGTACAAATGGGGAACTCAGCAATTTCCCTGTCATTTGCTAGCCCTTGTTAAATGCAGTAGCTCTCAAAATGGCCATAACATAATGGACATGTGAGAGAAGAGTAAAAGTGGCTTCAGGAAACATTTTGGCCACAGAGTTGAAGTGCCAAGTTCCATAGAAATAAAGAGTAATTTTAATCTGAAGCAATGATTTGATTGTGGCCATAACACCCCAGTGATATGTCAATGTCCCTTGGGAATTTGTTAAATAGCTTGCACCTCAATATTGAAAAACTTGTTTGCTTCTTGGCTTTCTTGCTGAAAATAGTGGAGCTCCTACAATTAATAATAAAATAAATACTGGAGACATTTTAATACCTGGGGCTATTACATATTTTAACATGTTTTACTGTAACACGTCGGTGTGAGAACCTAATTATAATGATTATCTGGCACTTACATGAACTCTCTTTTAGGGAACTGCTGTTAAAGTACTAACTGAAACTCGAGGTATTTATTCTTTGGTTAAGTGAGCAGATCAAAGAGATAGGGAAGTGTATAACTTGATGCTATCCTTGACCATGAGGAATATTAACAAACTTATATGATGTGTATTGTATCACGCAATGTTTGTGTGAATTATGTGTGGAGAAGCATTTAATATTCTTAATTTTTCTCTCATTTTACAACTTTATTAAGTCTTCAATGAGTAACAAATAGTATTTGTACTTTAAAGCTAAGAAAATTGAAGATTGGTAGCACTCAACATGGAAACACTTCTAGAACCCAAGCCTCAGGATCGATGCTGTTGAATTCATTTCTATCATATTCCAAGGAGCAGGAAATGCTATGGGAAGATCTAAATTGATTTTTCAAAGAATAGTATATATAATTGGAGAATATGATTCTTGCATGGAGTATACTCTATTTAATGAAGAAATATGATTATCCAAACATCATTACTAGAAGTATCTAAAGAAATGTCAATGGATTATTCAGGGGAACTATAACTGTATCTAATGCATGTCAAAATGTTTAATATGTACATAAAATTTTAAACAAAAATATGAAGTACCTTAGGTTAAAATATATTTTATCTGGGGTTGTTCCTATTATCATGTTAACTAATTATACTTTATAAGCTGAAAAATTTAGAATGCATTGTAAAATCCTTACTTTTCAAAGTACAAAAGATATTTGTAAGCATTCAGTGGCTTATACTAAACACACTTGAGTTTCCATTTGCCTTTTTTGAGCTACAAATGTAAGTTTATGTATCTCCAATGAGTAGTGTGTACATTTATCTATCTCCAATGAGGAGTGCATAAGTCTGTACTACTCACATGCTTCATTCACATAAAACTGGATTTCTCATTGGGACAAAGTGAGCCAGAGACCCCTGGTGCAGCCTTAGATAGTGCAGGGCTCCTACGAGTGTGAGCAGTACATCACACACTGCACATGTCACCCAGTATCATCTTGGCTATCCAGGTCCTAGAGAAGCAATTATTTGGCATTTACATGAAATATTCCTTCAGAGAAATGCAAAAGATCTTTAAAATATTGATTAAAACTTAAACTTCTTAAAAATACATTTCTCACCTGACTCTGCCACATTATGGCTGGTTCTTGGAAGCCTTCCTGATATTTTAAATATATGATATTAACTAGACTTGTGAACCAATCTGGTCTTTCAGACTTCAAAATCTGCCATTCTTCCCAAAGCTCATGGTCCCTTGAGCAACCACTCAGACCTATTCTAACTGACACTCCTTGGGATAGATTAATTTGTGTGCCTAACTGGAAAGCATGGCATGTTCAAGGAGCTTGGTATGTATTCAGTTTGTTTGTTTATTTGTTTATTTTCCTAGTTACAAAACTGACAAAAGTGATATAACAGTAATTTTCTTTTTTTTTTCCTCAGAGTGTATGCACTTATACTAGAAAACAGTAAAGTACAGATTTTAATTATTTGCCAGTCTCTTATGAAAAAAACCTCTTCACTTACCCCTTAAAGAGCTCAGCAGTCTTCACAATGATAGAGAACAACATCTAAGTTAAACTGAAATTATTTCAAAGGAGATATGAGCAATATCTGTAAGGACTGAAAGAAATAGAAACTATAGCCTTCATTTTTCTAAGAAGATAGCTATAACACTTCAGTAAGCAACATTCACTCCAAAGAGGCACAGTCGCTTCTGGAAACATCACCTGGTAGTTATGGAAAAAGCCAGACACTTCATTCTCCTCCATCATCTGGTTTACACTGTTTGGATTTCTAGCCACTGCCCCAGCCTTTGCCAAAGACTCCATACTGCATGCTGTCATTCACCCTGCCAGACTGCAGCGTCTGCCAGAATTTATGGCTACCACGCTGCTCCCTCATTGCTAAGAGCAGATGGCCAGGCTGAGGGACAGCAGATTGCTTAAGGGCAGACACAAGGATGCGGGGGGAGAGAATGTGATAGCCACAGGGACGCACGTCATTCTCTGATGAGTCTGTGAGAGATGATTTCCAGGAGTAGCCCTCCTTCCCTTAAAGGTTTTGGTTAGGTAAATTGAAATTCATGGAAAGCTTCAAGATGTTTGGGAAAGTGCTCAAATTTTACACAAAATCATTGGGAATGTTCTTGCATCTGATTTTATTTTCTGTAGAGATTAAAATCACTAGATACCTTGATAGAGCCTTGAGCTCCCCTACATTAAAGGACAGGACATTGGTCAGCACTGCTCTATGAAATGGACAGATCTTTTGGAAAATTCTGAATTACTGCAGTTATTTACAGTCACAGAATCACATACTGCTCAGGATAAACCTACATAATCAGTGATTTGGATTCAAGGACAAATGAGAGCAAAATCAGAATCAGAGTTATAAAAAACAAATAAACAGATCATTCCATTCCCCACAAGGAAGATTCAGATCACATACTTCGGGTGATGTCACCTTTGGACAACAGAGGGTAAAGAGGAAAGTTCCAAGTTGTGCAGAGGAAGGAAGAAAGCTACTAACGTGTGCCTGCCATGTCATCTTTCATCATCACATATGAAACACTGAGGCAAGGCTGACAAAATAAAAGGGTGATTCCGAGAAAAATGTGAATCAGCTTCCAAGTGAAGTCGCACCAGATCATTGCCAACATTTCCTCTCCTGTAGACAGTTGTCCCGACTTCAGCATCCATAGCAGCGGTGGCCACCATCCACCACACCCCTGTCACTCAAATTTCAACTCTAGCTCTCTGTATCTCAAGTCCTGCTAATCTCCTTCTAAGTTTAGCCCAGGTCCTGCACTGTGTACCCTCTGAAGGTATGGATTTAGTCTTATTTTTAACTCATGGGGCCTAATATATGAGGCACAATAAATGCTATTAATTCCATGCAAGCATAACTTTTCTGACACCTTCTTAATATTGATGGGCCAGGGTTGGTAGTGTGACATGTTTGGTGTGTGCACATGCAAGTGCCATTGCAGACTCTGTGTGCATTCACATCAGACCAGGCTTCATAGTCAGGCCTCACAGCCCGCAGGCTTAGGCTTGGGGGGGGGGGAATGATGATCAGTTTATGGCAATAGTATAGGATCCATTCTCCATCTCTTCCTTCAGCGCATCTCCCTCTTTCCAGTCCCTGTTCTCCCTTCCTTTCTTCTCTTTTCTCTATTGTTTTCCCCTTTTCATTTCCTTTTTCTCTATCAAAAGGTTATGTCTCTGATTAAAATAAATTATGGAATTTATATACATTTCTGGAACTCTAGTTCCACATATATGGCTGTGTGTGTGTATATATATGCAATTTATATATGTAAATACACAACTTATATATATGCAAATATGTGCAATTTATATATATATTCAATTTATATATATGCAATTTATATATATATATATTCAATTTTTATATATGCAATTTATATGTGTGTATATAAATATATATCTTCATGTATGTATGTATGTATATATATATATATATATTTATACCTTTACTATATATATATATGAAGGGAAGTGACTTAGCTACTGTCACCCAACTAGTTGCAGGCAGGACACAGTAGCACAGGCTCAGCTCTCCTGAATCTCAATGTCTTTACAATATTAAGCAGTTACAGGGTTTAAATCTGTATCTCAACATGCAAAAAAATAAACATCAATGGTAACAATGACACTCGTATTATCAAGCCTTTTCAAACATGGTGACTTTACAAATCTCTCCAGCTTTGCATCTCCTCACAGGAATTTAGAGGTTTTAACATTTCCAAGCACAGAATAAATCCAGACTAATAAAGATGTGGCAGGAAACCAAACACTGTGTATAGGGAGTAGGAAAGCCAGGGGAACACAGTCCAGGGTACACTGAAGACAATGCAGAATCAGTAAATTAGTATGACAAGGCTGGTGTTCCTCCTGCTCTGTGTCTGTTGGCATGACTCCTCACTCTGCCTCCCAGCACTGTCTGAGGAGGTCTACCACACACTTGGAATTCTGCACTTCTCTCTGTACCGGTGGAAGCAAAGCCCCTCCACGGTTCTTTCCTGCAGGGAGAATTCTACCATGGGTGTTAGCAACTGGGAAGAATGGAGGCATAATTAAGCCACTGTCACTTCAGTCATCCCTAAAAATGCATGTCAAAGTTGGAAACAAGGGACAATACCCCTTGCTGAGAGTTCATGGAAGTATGTGGGGTCTTACTGGTTATCACAGGAACCAAAGCCTTCTAGTAACTATCAAGGATGGGGAATGTCTGGCTCCTTGCAACAGAGAGAAATCCTACATGCCAAGTGACTGGCAGATCACAAATGACCAAAGCATCCCTCATTTTCTGAATCACTCCAAGTATTCCAAGCTTCTGTGCTTTCCAACAACTTGGACATTAAAGGAAAACCTAGAACTCTATGTCAAGCTTCAAGTACAAGTGAAATCACAGGATTTGCCTTCAAATGGAGATTATAAATTTTGGGAAGATACAAAGTATATTTAAAACTGTCAGTAGAAAAGTGTTTTGGATGTGGGTCAGCGTATTGAGTGGTAGGGTGATAAAGGTCTAGACAAATACAATCCTTAACAGTGAAAATATTTTTAAAAGCATAAAAGTCCCCCTCTTTTAGAGGATAGATAAATCAGGGTATCATTTTTAAAGCACAGTAGGAGTATATCAGTGGGACATACCTAGGCAGGAAATGCCTGCTGGGACATCTACCATGCCCTAGTGAAGAATACAGAAGCACAATTTCACCAGACATACTCTTATGAGGGCCACACTCTGTCCCCAGACCAGCCCCACTGGGCTTCCTTCCACAGTGTCTGAATTCATTTTTTAGAGAAGAAAATAGTTTTTTAAAAAAATTAAAGTTAGAAAATGTTAATTAGGTGGCCCTGATGTCATGGACTGTCTTATAAATCACACATTAAGTTACTCACCCATTGAGTATTTACTAGATGCTTACCCCTTGCTGGATCCTGTGCAGTCACATAAGGGATGATGTGGAAAGGAGTAAAACTGGGAAAGAATCTATCTTCAGAGGATTTCCCGGTTAGTAGAGGAATCAACAGGTTAGATTTCTAAGAATGGCTGATAAAGTCTTGGGCTGAGCTTAGAAAATGTAATGAACTAGATTTAGAATAGTAGAAAAGTTAAAGAAAATATTTAATGTAGAAGAAACAGTGAATTAAGGGCATATGTTGTGACTCTGTCTCCTCTGTGACCCTACTCATAATTTCTCCATTTCCCAAATTTCCACAATGTATGACCTCAGGGTTTGAGCACCCAGTTCACTCCAGGATGCACCACAGAGTTCAGAACTTACTTCTACACTGCCTTGCACCGCTCCACACCTGTGCTATGCACCTGTCACTCATTTCCTGACACACATGGCCATCTTCCATGTGTATCAACATCACCCCTACTTTTTGGAACTCACAGAGAAACGGGCAAATCACTGTGTACACAGGGCCAGGATTCAGTGGTGCTGTGCCTCCCTCACAAACTCAAAGTCCTGAGTTTTATACTTAGTACTGTAGAAAAGAAAAAAATGTGCATACAGTAGCTGATCAGATACATATTTACCTGATGGTTTATTGGTTTGAATAGACTGAAAAAGAGAAATTAAGAGTGGGCCAGGGATTTGGCTCAGTAGTTCCAGTGCTAGCCTTTGCAAGCACAAGGTCCTTAGTTCAATCCCTGGTAATGACATACAACAATTCTGGGTATGGTGACTCACATCCACCAGCAATCAGTACCACATACTACAGAGCTGGGAATGGTGGCTCACACCTATAATCCTAGCACTTGGGAGGCAGAGGCAGGAGGATTGCTATGAGTTTGAAGCTTTCCTGCAGCACACATAGGGCCAGCCTGAACTATAGAGTAAGACCCTGTCTCAAAAGAAAGAAAGAAATTAAGAGTAAAGACAAAGATTAATGAGTTACCAATAAAAAAATTCTGTGTTTGAGAGCTATAATGTTGACCGCAGGATGCTTCAGCAGCCAGCACAGTACTTTGAACAAAATAAGATGTGGGTCAGCATATTGAACAAAATAAGAACTAGTTTTTAGAAGTCTTAATTGATATGAGACTTGTTATTTCTGTAGCTATTTCCAGGAAGCTGGACTGCTTCTAGGAAATATGTCATGTGCAGGGAGAGATCTGTAATTTTCTGCTCAAAGTTTGGTTCCTAATAATGGAGGTCGCAGGACCTCCATTATCTTGCCTTCATTTGACCCCTTTTAATGCCATGACAAAGGATTAATCAGGTTGCCCCTTGTGGGAGCACCCCACTTTGGCAAGAGAGTGTTCATTGTTGTGACTTTGCTTAGTGTGTTAAAGAAGCTGACACTGTCTCCCCTGTTGCTTCCATCCACGTGTCTAGTTCAGACCAGAATATAACTCTCTTTATCCATGAGTCACATATATTTGGCTACTTTCATTATGATTTGTTGCACCTAATTCCTATTTCTTTACCTCAAATCCAATTACAGCTTGTTTAACCAAGCATTGTCTGTTTTCCAGGGTAACCACAGCACACAGCCCGGAAGTAGGCATGTATTGGGAACTTAATGATAAATATTTTTCAAATGAATAAATGACATGGTGTTTTATGAGCTGCCATTTTAAGATCCTAGTCTTTATTCACTCCCAATTCAGTCTGTGTGCTTTAGTAACATGGATTTGCAATTTTTTCTAAGACTTTCTACACAGCAGCACCAATCTTAGAATAATTGGTCTTGGACCTTTTAACATTTTATATTTTGAATTCTGCTCACTGGCTACAGAGCTAAACCCACATATGCATTGACTGATCCACTGCCAGGAACGTGGGAGGTTCATAACACAGAAACCTTCTTTTCTTTTCCATCTGTAGGACCTTCAGCCAGAATTTAGAAAAGTATGGAAAGGACATGCCGTGGTTGGTTCTATTGGTGACATGCATTTGAGTCTTTTTTGGGGAGGGTTACAGATCATATTTGAATTAATAAAGTTCAAATCTTTCTTCTTGTCTGTCAGTTGAGGCCTGTTCAAAGGATTTGAAAGACATGAGATAAAGACACCAATGCTCTTGGGTTAGCATCTTTGAGAGCATAAGAGCAAAACTGTTCTTCCCAGAGATCAGAGGACATATTTACTACCCTACCCTTTCTCTGACCAAGGCTCTGTTGGCAACTGGTCCAGGGTAGAGACCAGGAGCATGAGAGAGATAAAGCAGCGATTGTGTCAGTCTGCGATTCATTCCGAGGCACTGTTATGTGAGCACACATACATTTAAATATTTGAAAAGCATCTTTTAAAATGAATATCAAAATGACAAATAATCTGAGTCAGAGCAAAATGCCCCACATTTCCCTATCTCCCTTTTCTCATTATGGAGATAAATCCCAGATGAATTGCTAGACAGCAGAGGGGGGTGGGGTGGGAAAAATACCAGCAATCACAACCGCAATGGCAAGAGAAATGTCTGCAGGATTCTTCCTTCCCAGCAGGGCAAGGCCACTGCATCTGGCTTGCTGCCTGCAAGTGTTAAAGCGGAACTTGGGAGGCCTCTCTGGCCTGGGGAGGGGCTCTGGTGCTGATTCAGAAGGTGGGAGATCAGGTAGGGTGGGAGAGGCTTATTTACTTTGATGTTTCTGTACTGATAGTTTGAACTTCAAGGGATTTGGAAGTGTGATTCGGATTAGTGTTCCAAAGAAAGGCTGTGTCTCAAAACCATATCCAGCCCACTTATGTATGTAAAACTACATGGGGAATTTCAGGAAAATAAGCTCTCCAGGGAGACTCCTAGCTTCACTGCCAGAAAACAGCACAGAAGCCAGCCAGCCAGAAGCAATGCCAGCTCTAATGAATCTTTCCTTGGTTATGACCAGAATTTCAAAACACAGAAAACTGTGGAATAAAGGGGTAAGGGCCAATAGGGCCCTGGGGACTTTCTGGGACCAGGCTTATGAGGAAGGAAGGTAGATGGGCTTGAGTTCACAAAGAATTCAACCATGGGGCTTCTTTCCCAGACCGACGGAATGCAGGGGCGTTGGATTCAGAAATTCTACAAAGTGCACAGGTGCATGGACTTCTTGTTCCGCTTGGCCTAGTGTCAGGGTTCATCTCTTGACTGAAACAAGGGCAGCCTGGCCCTGGGCAGGGCCTAGTCACCCTGCTGCAGTGTATTTGAAAGGCAAGTTTGTGTGTCACCTCTGAAAAGCACCATAAGAAGTACAGATGAAATGAATGCCATCACTTCCAGTACAGCATCTGCATAAATCACTGTCCACTGCATTCATTCCTAGTGACAGATTAATTCCTTTTTCAGGTTTTGCTTAAGAGTCTACCATGGAATACTAATACCATTTCCAAGAGAGAGAGAAAGAAAGAGAGAGAGACACTCACAGAGAGAGAGACAGACAGACAGACAGACAGAAATAAAGAGATGGATAAGAAAGGAAAAAGAGGAAGAGAAACGGAAGAGGGAAAGGGACAAGAGAGATGAGAGTGGAGAGGACAAGCAGAGACAGGGACTGACTCAGAGTCCCCCTCAGTACACTTGAAGTTAGAATGACAGTGCTGTGTTCAGTGAAGAGGAGTTTCTACCTCCGTGCAGCAGAGGAAGCCAGATACAAGCATGGTGTAGTTTGGCTTCTGAGGAAGATCACAGTCTCTCTTGAGGTGTCTCTGCACTCTGGAGAGCTAGAGGATGTGATATGGCAGAGATAGCTCTTCTCGAGATCTGCATTAGTTCATTCTCAGCTTCCTCCATTAGGCAAGGGAGGAGTCTTGTCCAAAGAGGAAGAACAGAGTGTAGGATTTTATGTCACTCAGCTGTAAAGAAGGAAGATATTCCCCAGAACTATTTCCTTGAAAACAGCTCTGAGATTCAAGCCCAGTTCATAGAAATGTAAGACAGGAAGGCAGGGAGGGAGGGAGGCACAGCACTCACCGCCCAGGACTGGCTCGTCCCTGGGCATCTTTCTGAGGCAGCACCTGAAAAATGACTGTGATGGTATTTGCAGTTTATCAAGTCTTCTGGCAGAGGTGTCAGGCACAGAGAACTCACTTGTCACTCCAGCGTCCCTGGCATTTGCTAACCACAACGAGGGATGGAGGGCAAAAGGATTACAGAATTAAGCGGCACTGTTACAGCCGCTGGTGAGGGGCTGAGATTTAGCTGTCACTTTGAAGAAAACTCCATTTCATTTTGTTATTAGGAAAGAATGAAAGCTAAAATAGGTGGGCTGGGCTTGGCCAGCCTCGGGCAGGGTCCTCAGGGAAACATCTGAAGTCCTCTCAGCTCAGTGACGAGTTCAGGCTGCCGCCCTGCACTCTCGTCTCATCTCTGCTCTGGATGCCAAGAGAAATCTACCACATCCCAGTAAGGTCCACTTTCCCAGCCATGCATCCTATGAAATGGGGCTTCTGCCCCTGTTGCGGTGCTTCCCCAGGACTTCTGAGCTGTCCCTGCTTTCTCCACCTCGGAGGAGCTACAAGGCTGGTGCAAATGATATGCAGCTACTGCCCTCAGAATACCTGATTAAGAGTCACCTCAGACTTCATGTACTAGGCCTGGCGATTTACAACACCTCCAACACCCATCAGCTATGCCTTGGCTGTACCTAAGTTTCCTGGTACACAGGCTTTTACCTAAGACTGGAACTTCCTCCAGGGTTGGACAAAGCTATATTAGGTACTAACTACACTTGACTGCAGCTCTCCTATGTACTCTGTGCTGAGGTCGGGCACAGGTCAAAGAGCTTTATCAGGTTGGTACCTAGACAAGGGCCCAATGCATGGGAGTTACTCAATATAAATCTTAGGAAATAAAGATACATGTTTTAATGGATATCCTTCATTACCTAATTGAAATAGTCCCAGACACACTGAATTGTTGAAATGTGGCTGCATTGCATGAAGGCAGAAAACTTGACTTCTAAGGGTGTATAAATT
The DNA here is from genome assembly GCA_004026965.1 of Petromus typicus. Taxonomy (NCBI): domain Eukaryota; kingdom Metazoa; phylum Chordata; class Mammalia; order Rodentia; family Petromuridae; genus Petromus; species Petromus typicus. The sequence continues at coordinate 4,915 of PVIR01003756.1, read as the reverse complement.
TGGGACAAAGACTATAGAAACCACAGCTAAGCACACTATGAATGGTTATGAATCTTTTTCCTCAAATAAGCAACAGGTACCCCTTCCCAAAAAAGTCCAGGAGTAAAGTGAGGGAATATTTAGGAAATTCACAGAGGGAATTACAGGCAGATTAGGACTGTAAATAGAAAGACACTTCCCTACTATGCTTTTCCTGTTAATAAATAGAAGATTACCCGTTGAGTTTTACTTTCCAGAGAGCTTTAGGAATGAACAATGAATAATGGACATCAGGTTGATAGCTTTGTTAACGCAGCAGAGATCTCTCTTGGCAACACAAAGCTACTATACTCAGTGATCTCTCTCCTTCTCCACCTGTGTACGTGTGTCTTCATTTTCATTCTTCTGACAGTTAGGTTTTGAATTTTTTTCTCATTCATCTTTTAGGTAAAAATCATACTGTAATGTATGTCAGAGATTTAGTCAAAAGATTAATGCTCAGGGACGGCTTATATAGCTAGAAATTGAACTCCATCTTTTGGCATTGTCTCCATGAAAATCCAAAGTGAGAGATTGAATATTCAACATGAATCTAATCAACATCAACATCGTAAGGCTTAAGAAAGGAACCAGTGTATTTATTGTGTGCCACATAGTCAGAAACCTAACAGTCCATATAGAAAATCATTTTATACTAACACTAAAAATGGAAAGGCCATACACAAGTCCTCCTTCTCCCTGCTTCCCAACTACAGTCTTCTTCTCTACACATTTCTCTCCCCTTCAACACTTTCAAACATTCTTTGAAGGTATTTTTCTCCGAGCAGGTGGCCAACCTGCCTCCAGTGACTCATTGTCACCTTGAGTGGTTCTAGGCCTGGAAGAACTGATTTGGAAAGGAGAGTTGGCAGGACTGATAAAGTGGAGAATGAGGGAAGGATTGAAGCTGGCTTTCCTTGGAATAGTTTCGGGTGTTCTCTCAAGAGGAGCTCCTTGGCTTGTGTCTTGGGTTTCCTCTCTCGGCATTTGGTGCAGCTTCTTCTGCTTCCAGCACCAGGCTTTCCACCTGCCAGCGAGGATCTCCAGCCTCCAGAGCTGGTCTTTGGTATTTCTCATGCAGACCCTTCACCTACCATAGCCGATTCCAGGGCCACTTAATAGTGACTTGCAGGCCATGCTGCCTGGGGCTCCTGCCATCCAGCACACAGACAGGTCTCCTGCACTCTTCTATGCTTGACTAGGTGCATAGATATTGTACTTTTGTGGTTCCACAAATTGGTAAATACATGAATTTTTTCCATTGACATCATGAATGTTTAGCTATTATTTACACAAAGAAATACAAAGTGAGCCACTTTCCTCTGATAAAACTCATGAAATGGTCCAACTTAGAGATCTTGGCTTATTTAAACTTAAAATCCAAGTCTCTGAAGGAAATCTGCCTTTTGATATCAAAGAAGTGATAAAGGCTGGCATCTTGTCTGCCCTGCTGGGGAGTCACAGAAAACTAGCTACAATTCTGTGACTAATGAAGACCTCCAGGGAGTAACACTTATTACACAAAGAAAAATGATAGCTGAAATTTCTTCCATAAAAAAGAGTTGGTCATTTTCTGAAGTAAGTGTGGTTTTGAAGGTCTCTTCAATGTATAACCATGAGTTACTACTTGATTCTATAAAGGACTGATTTCTCAATAAACACAACATAGTAAAGCTATGCTGAGAAATCTTATTTATTATCCTGACAGATTCCAGTACCCCCAATCCCACTGAAATCTTTTGTATGGATGTTCATCTTTTCTGTGGAAAGATGCATGGAACTGGTGTCATATTTTTATGCTATAAATTGCCAATATTTCCAATACTAGTGACCTAGAAACCCCATGTATTTTCATTCAATTAGTAAATATTTATCAAGTATTGTCTATATTCTAGAGAAAAAAGAATGATAACTATTTTAAATGATCCATTTTAAACATTACATGATATGTACATACATCAGGGCACCATATAAAAATGCACAATTTGTTTGTTTGTACATGTTGGTTCAAAAAATGTACATTCAAAAATTATTTTATAAAACAAAAAATAAAAAGAAATCAACTAAATGGCACAATGTTCCTTGCTTGGAGGACATTTTAAATTTACTTACACCTTTCATTCACAGAAGTATATTGCCAGTTCTTCTTAATCCACAAGCAAGTCTAAGAAATAAAGATGTGCAGTTACTGGAAAAAGTGTGAGAAGTCAAATACATGTGCTTTTCTATTCCTCCTTCAAGGAAACTTGACAACAACAGCATTTTCTTAAAGTTGCCAAACATCTTGAGCCAAGACTACTGTGCTTGGGATAATCAAAGTAACAAAGATGGCCCCAGCATTATGACAAACAGTCCATTAGCGAGGCCTGGAAAGAACCGATGTTTTCTCCACACACACTGTCAATGCATACACTATTCTGGCATTAAGTTAGAGCTCTGAAGTTACATTAACAGCTGGCATCTGTACAATCAATGGAAACATATTGACAGGTATAAATTAACTGAGGACAAACTGAAGGTCTGAAAAAAAATCAGAAGAGGAGAACTTGGTAAGTGAACAGCTAAAAGAGGAATGCAGCCATCCATCCTGAGAAGTGAAGGCAGGACCCAGAGACTCCTAACACATCGAGGCCACTTGTCCTTCCTGTATTGTGAGATGTCTATATCCTGATGTAACTGCTGGGTGCTGCACACACCAGCTCTTTGGTCATGATACAGCTCTAACTTACAGCATGTGAAACCACAGTATTAATGCTCAAATTGCAGAATCAACACAGCGTCTTCCTGAATCATAAAATGGGTGCTAATGCAAAGTGGAAGCTCTTTAGTGGTTCCTACAGTTCAGCTTCCCCCATATGCTTGAGCCAGCTGCCTCTCTGTCAGAAGCAAGGTTGCCAATTTGATTTTGTTCAAGGTCACATTGTGGTTACACTCAGAGGATTGCTTTGAACCCAAAAGGTCACAATTTCCCCATTAAGGTGGTGAAAAGTAATTGGGTCTACCCACTGCACATTGTTTGTATTCTCTTTTAACTTGACTGTAAATCACATAAAGGAAGAGAATGTGCTGTTATTTTAGTCTCCTTGGTGTCTAGAAAAAAAATTCTTGCCAACAGCATTTATTTATCTAACTATTTATATATATTAAGCATTCGTTTAAATCATTAAAAATCCATTGTGAGTGGTAGGTGATGGCATATAGTTTTCAGAGCTGAGACAATAATTTATCTGACTTTACATACCATGATAATATCAGCCAATGATAGTCATGCAAAAAACAATCAATAAACACTTCTTGGTTTGTAGCCCAATTTCATCTAATTGGTTTACCAAACTCCCCACATGATTAGAGAACTGAATTACTGAGCAAAACGGATCAAAACTAAGTTATGCACAAGAAAAACTATAGTTAGCCAAAAGAAAGCACTGTCATTGAAAGACTACTGAGAAGGTAGTACCCTTGGATACATCCTGAGATAAGGAAAACAAAAAAGAGAAGAGACTTCTGTCCCCATGTATGTATCCCTATCTGCACAGCATACAGCAAGACTCAAAGCTGAAATTAAATAAAGCATGTAACTATCAGTGTTAAGCCAGAATGATCACAATGCGTAATTTTTCTTAGCCTCAGTTTTCTCATTAATAAAATGGGAATCATAGTAATGATAGTGACAGTGGATAGTTGTTATGTAAGCAAGGGAAATATGTGGTAATCATGTGTTTAAAGTTATATTTCATTTCCCTAAGCATCTCCAGCCCTCTCACATGCTCAATCACCTCCAGTACAAGAGGAATTTTCATAATTAAATAATCATGGACATTTAGGCTATGACAGGCTTGAAGGAGTTTTTGACACAGGCTTTAATTTTCTCTCTTCTGTTATTGCTTATCTTTTATTATCCCTTTGATACAGTGAATATTATCATGGTGTCATTTAAGGTTAAACACTAGGGATATGGAAGAACAACAGTGGGAGTGAGGAGAAAAGAATTACACAGAGGGGAGCAGTGGGTGCCAGTGCTGCAAGGGAGGCAGTGTTCTGAGCTCAAAGGACACCTGGTGGTTTCCCCAGGAACAGTAAGGAGGTAACTTGAACTGAGGTCAGAAAAGGGACATGATTTCACAAAGGCTTTCAGTTCACCCTGAGGCTTCTGAAACAAGGGCATTGCAAAACCACTGATGGATTTAAAGCAAATGAGATGAGAGATGTGCTCTGAGATGGAAGGCTAGCTAAGGGAGTGGTAAATTGGCATTTTTGTTGTTGACATTTTCTAGTATTTTTGTTTATTGTAAAATAGACACATTTTATATACGTATCATGATCATACTCAACACTGACAACTTGTACCAGTATATGACATGATTTAATTCTCATTTTTTTCCTATTCCCTTACCCACCCACAACCTACCCACCTCTATACATATAAGCTTTGTTTCCATTTGTTTTATTACCATCACAATTTTTTCTTTCCCTTCAATTATTGAGAATCACATCTTAGCTTTCCCAATATTTTCCTACAAATCATCCCTGTCCTCTCCCCAAATCAAGTATTCAGAAAACTGAAGAAGGCAGGGGAAGCTCTGGGAGTAAATCCTCATATGCTCGTTTTGTGTATATACGTGAAGAACTGACAAAAGCATTTGGGCTTCCATACCTTATTTTGGCAGCCTTCAAGCAATGACTTCATACTTATAAAATTACAAATATAATTGTTTAAGGATTCTCCTTCATGAAAGTCTGGTGTACTCTATATCTTGATGAATACTAGGTATTAGTTATGACAGAAATTATAAACTTTGTTCAAAAAGCCATGGAAAGGAGCTTTGATAATTTGGTAGATGCTCAGCAGAAATCTGGTAAATCATTTCTTTCAGCCTACAGATAAAATGACAACTAC